>JAMSGN010000328.1:0-11051 GCA_030462905.1 Jamesozyma gamospora
TATCGGTTCTAACTTTACCATCAACTTTAACATGACGTTGCATCATGATAGCTTTAACTTCACGACCGTTTAAAGCATACTTTAATCTGTTTCTTAAGAAAACGATTAATGGTAAAGATTCACGTAATTTGTGTGGACCAGCAGATGGTCTTGGAGCGTAACAACCGGATAATTTGTCTAATAACCAGTGATGTGGAGCTGCTAATCTCTTTAGATGCTTCTTTCTAAATTAAAAAAAAAGGGATGAATAATAAATTAAAAATCAAAAAAAAAATTGTTAGTAAAGAAGGAAACTAAACTTTATCTATCGTATTGCAATTAAAGGATTGTGAAAGTATCATTTACTATTTCTTGTGACAGGGAGTCATTTAATGTCTTAAAAATCACATATATCGTTGCAACGTAAGGTTAAACATGTACATACGGTCCTCTAGCCATCTTTCCTTAATGATTGATTTCTATACCTCTTGAAATTTGACTCTTGCATATTTTTTACACACTGTTAAAAAGTATCTTTATGTTTCTTCACAGTGCAATTGAAACCGTTTCGCTTCGTTTTGAAATTCTCACAGCGCAAAAACGGAATCTGGAAACCCGTTTTTCCATTTCTGCAAAACTTCAGAGAAAAAAAATAACGTTTGACTTCACAATGCACGGGTGTGTTTGGAGATGTGTGGGTGACAGGCCAACGCGGATTTCAAACACCGCAAAAAACACAAAACAGTTTTTCTGATTAGATAAAAGATTTGATTAGATCTGAATATAATAAACAAATACGCCGTGAGTAATTGAGAAACATTGCCGTTCATTGGTGATTAACTTGCGATCGATAACATACAAACTCTCGTAAAACCGTATATAAACAGTAGTTTATTAAAATCACTCTTGGATAATGTCATATTAGAATAATACCTCATCTCACCATGTCTGCTCCTTTAGACGCTTCAAGACTTACTATAACTCCACATCCAAACCCTTCAAACCCAAAATCAAATGATCAATTGATATTTGGTAAGACTTTCACAGATCATATGTTAACCATTGAGTGGACCGCTGAAAATGGTTGGGATATACCACAAATCAAACCATACGGTCCCTTATCATTAGATCCTTCAACTATAGTCTTTCATTATGCTTTTGAATTATTTGAAGGTATGAAAGCTTATAGAACTCATGATAATAAAATTTCTTTATTTAGACCAGATTTAAATATGAAAAGAATGAATAAATCGGCAACAAGAATTTGTTTACCAACATTCAATTCAGATGAATTAATTAAATTAATTTCAAAATTAATTGAACTCGATAAAAATTTAATTCCATCAGGTAATGGTTATTCATTATACATTAGACCAACTTTAATTGGTACTTCGACAGGTCTTGGTGTCACGACACCAGATAAAGCTTTATTATACGTTATTTGTTCACCTGTAGGGCCTTATTATAAGACGGGCTTCAAAGCAATTAAATTAGAAGCTACAGATTATGCAACAAGAGCTTGGCCTGGTGGTTGTGGTGATAAAAAATTAGGTGCTAATTATGCTCCTTGTATCTTACCACAATTACAAGCTGCAAAGAGAGGTTATCAACAAAATCTTTGGTTATTTGGTCCAAATAAAAATATTACAGAAGTAGGAACAATGAATGTTTTCTTTGTATTTAAAGATTCAATTACAGGTAAAAATGAATTAGTTACTGCACCATTAGATGGTACTATCTTAGAAGGTGTCACTAGAGATTCAATTTTAACTTTAGCAAAGAAAAATCTTGATCCAAATCAATGGGAAATTAATGAACGTTATTTTTCAATCTTTGAAGTTGAAGAAAAAGCTAAAAAAAATGAATTGATCGAAGCTTTTGGCTCAGGTACTGCTGCTACAGTTTCTCCAATTGAAGAAATTGGTTGGAATGGTAATGATATTGAAGTTCCTTTATTACCTGGTGAACAATCAGGTCCATTAACAAAAAAAATAGCTCAATGGATTCAAGATATTCAATATGGTAAGACTAAATTAGATAATTGGTCTGTTGAAATCGTTGATTTAAATAAATAAAAAAATGTACTATTTTTTTTTTTTTTGCATGTTTTTCCTTTTGTTAAGATTTTTTTTTTATTTTTTTTCAATGCTAAAGTAAATATTATTTATATAGTTATAAGTTTCAATACAAAATATTAAAACAATTTGAAACTTCAATAAATTAAAAATATTTTTAATAATTTAAATTTTTAAACTACTATAAAATTTAAAAAGAACAAGAACAAAATAAAAATTATTACGTCAATTTTATTCTAATAATAATGTGAAAAAATACAAAGGTCGTTTATTCGTTTCCTTTAAAAAAATTCCTTATGTTAAAATATCATACTTTTGAATAATAGTTAATTTTTATTGACCTGTCAATTGTGACTGTTTACTGATCCTAATATTTCTACAATTTTCTAAGTGATTACTATTCTAAACACATTTCTAAATTACTAAATTATTAACATGTTAAAGAATTTATTTAGTATAGAAAATTTTTCCAAAATTATTACTACTTCTTCAAAGGTTTCTTCCCATAAATCATTTCCCTTTCATTAACTTTAAAATAATTATTACATTTTTCTTTATTTATTTAATATTTTATCATAACTTGGTCAAACACAATTTGTTAAAAATATTATCTATTGACAGCTTTCTTAATTTTTTATTATTTTCTTAGTAAACCTAATCAATAATATCAATTATTTTATAATAATTATTGTATAATTTTCATTATAAACAAACGTTTTATAACTTAAAAAAACAATCAAAAGCATAATTATTTTAAATAGTAAGTTTAATAATCAATTTAATATTTTATTGAATATTTTAATTATGAAAAGTTAATATTACATGTATTATCTAATTATGATTGAAGAAATTTTGAAGATTTTCACTTAATCATCAAATGTATATACTAATTGACCAATCTCGTGAATCTTTTCAAAAAAACATTAAAATTTAAATGTATATAATAATCATATAAAACACATTAAACTTTATAGAAAGTATGACAATTAGCATTCTAACTTAGAAATTCCATTTAAGTTTAAGAAATGTGATATAATTTATTTCCTGGGGTAACCAAGTCAATTATGATATTTATAAAAACCAAAAAAATATCCTTCAAGCCCCCTAATTACTTTTACATACTATAACACTTCAAGATACTGAATAACTACTTGAAAACTATTTAATTTCATCCATATTAAGTAAATAATTAGGCTGTATACTACATGAATATAGTACATCAAAAATCTCTTCAAAAGTGTAAAAAGTTGGAGGGTTGGCCGAGTGGTCTAAGGCGGCAGACTTAAGATCTGTTGGACGGTGTCCGCGCGAGTTCGAACCTCGCATCCTTCATTACTTTTTGCTGACAATAACCACGAACAATTTTTTATTGCAACTATTTTTTTTATTCTCTCACATTCTACTCCTAACAGTAGTATTACATAATGTCTAGGTTAATTTACTAAGAACATCTTTTTAATTTCAGTATTGTTGTAGTTTAATTCCGAAATAAGACCGAGCTACAAATAAATAAAGCTTTTACAAGAAAAATTTTACTTAAATGCATTTTGTTTTAAATGAACAAAGAAGAGGAATATTTTAACCAGAAATATAGACTTTTTAACTTTGCGTTTTCACTAGTACATGATTATTTTTATCACATTTTTTTATTATGGAAACAAAGACTAACTTCTTAAAAAATTCTTATTGACACTGATTGGTCAGAAATTAAAAAAGTAGGTGCAATTTATATATCATCTGATCAATAACTTTAACAAATTCAGCAAATTAATCTTTAAAATCTTGAATCTGTTCCGCGGCTGAATCATTTGAAACTTTATTTTTCTTCCGGAATATCAAAAAACTGGGTGCATTGCCAATATACATGTAAAAGATTTTCGTTATTTTATGCAAGTCAAATAAGTCATTGATTTCAAGGCGTAAAACCATATGATCAGATGGCTGTTTATTTTTCTATCACGGTGCCTTTCTGTTTTGTTTGTGCCTGTATTTTAACGTCCATTTATCATGGTGCCTTCAGGAAAATCTTTAAATAATGTCACAGGTCTCGTATAACACATAATCAAGTGGAAGAAAAAATAATAATTAAAATGAATCATGAGGTGTACGCAGTTATAACTAGATACTCTTAATAATATGTGGCTTGTAATTTTTTTTTTTCTCTAAAAGTTTATTGATGGTTAACCTATTTACACCTGCAATAATCATATAAAATGATCGTATATAATTGATAATGTCTATCAGATTCACTGTTTAAGTACTCTTTTAAATATTTAAATCTATCAAGATATTCAAACCTTTTGAAAAATGAATAATAAGATAGAGAAAGATTTTATTCCTGTAACGACAATTTCTGAATCTGATGACACTATAGAAAAAAAGGGTTCGAATGATACAACTTTTGAAAGTAAAGAAATCTTATCAAAACTAACCAAAACTGATACAGCTACTGATGAATCTCTTCATCTTGAAAGTGCTGGTGTCCATAACGCAGAAATATATTCAAAATATTACTCTCATCCTATTAAAAGAATCATAATTTTTGTTTCATTATTTATTATTTCGTTCGCTTATGGTTTAGACAATACTGTTCGTAATACTTATCAAACTTTAGCCACTTCATCATTTAATACACATTCTTCACTATCAACGGTTAATTGTCTAAAAAAAGTTATATTAGCTACTGCACAAATTTGGTATGCAAGAGGTGCAGATATGTTTGGTAGACCAACAATTTTAGCACTTTCAATTATATTTTATGTAGTAGGTACAATAATTGAATGTAAATCTACTGGTATTAATGCATTTTCTGTTGGTGCTTGTGTATTTTCTTTGGGTCAAGCCGGTCTAGTTTTAGCATCAGAACTTTATGTCGCAGATTTTTCAAATTTAAATTGGAGAGTTACTGCAGCTGCTGCACAAATTTTCCCAAATGTCATTATAACATGGATTAGTGGTGATATTGTTGAAAAAATAAATGAGAATTGGCAGTGGGGTATTGGAATGTGGGCTTTTATTGTACCATTATCATGTATCCCATTAATAGTTTGTATTGCACATATGAAATATTTGGCCATTAAAAATAAAGATGATATTAAAGTATTTTTCAAGAAACCTAAGCATTTAAGTTGGTTTGAATATAGTATAGATATCTTCTTTTGGAAAATGAATATTATAGGTTTACTTTTAATGGCAGTTATTTTCAGTTTAATTTTAGTTCCTTTTACACTTGCAGGTGGTATTCATTCAAAATGGAAAACAGCCAAAATTATTGTTCCTGAAGTTTTAGGTTGGACACTTTCAATCCCGCTATATATTTTTTGGGAATTAAAATTTGCCAAATATCCATTACTTCCAATAAATGTCATTAGGGATAGAGGTATATGGTCTCCATTAGTTATTTCACTATTCCAAGAATTTGCATACACAATGCAAAGTACTTATATGTTAACAGTCTTATTGGTTGCTGTAAATGAATCTAAAAAATCTGCAACTAGAATCATTAAATATTATTCGTTTGTTAGTGTTTTAACAGGGTTTTTCTTTGGTTTTGTTGTCGCCAAAGTTAAAAGAACAAAACAGTTTATTGTACTAGGTATTGCTGTATGGTTTGTTGCTTTTGGTTTATTAGAACGTTTCCGTGGTGGTTTGGAAGATAGATCAGGAATTATTGCTGGTATTTGTGTTTTAGGTTTAGGTAATGGTTTTATTAAATTTCCATCAAGAGCATCTATCCAAGCTGCTGCTTATACACATGAAATGATGGCTGTTGCCACTTCCCTATTCCTTGCAATGTCAAGTATTGGAAGTGCCTTTGGGGCATCTGTTTCTGGTACCATCTGGACAGAAGTTTTACCTGGTCAAATTTCAAAGCGTATACCAAATAATCAAACTTTGGCAGCAACTGCTTATAAAGCCCCTTTACAATTTATTAAAAAATATTCCATGAAAACAACAGAAAGACAGGCAGTTGTCGCAGCTTATAAAGTTGTACAGCGATTACTAATTATTATTGCTTTATGTTTACTGGTACCGATGTTACTAGCGTCTTATTTCCTAAGAAATAGAAAGTTAGAAGAGGTTGTGTCTTTCGAAAAATTTGATAAACAGAAATTAGAAGAAGAAGAAGCCAAAACTAATCAAACTGAAAAGAAAATAATAGTTTAAAATCGTGAAAAATTGTAAGTATTTTTTGGTGTACATTTTTGTATTGTCTTAATATATAGTTAATAAATAAAGGATTAATCTAATATGGCAGATTATTCAAAGTGGTAACATATATACAGATTACAGAATTACCAAGAGAAAAAAAAATTAATTTCATCCCAATGTTACTAAATAAATAGTAAGAACAAATGTTGTGCTTAGTTTTTGTTCGTCAAGTATATCTCTCGGAAAAGTGATGAAAATAGCATTATTATCATGTGGAAGATATTATATTATTACACTTCCCACATCATCTTCAATAATGAAAATAAAAAAGGATAAAGTCACCTAGCTTACCAAGATACTTTATGTATTTTATATTGGGAAATACAAAAAAAGTGGGCATTTATTCAAGACACAATTAAGACTGTGGCAGGAACATTTTTAAAGTCAACACAAGTCATTTACCATAATAATTATTTCTCAACTTATCCCATAGATTACATCAAAAGAATCGAATCAGTGAAATGCTCATAAGCAAAGAATTATAATATGGTTTTTCGGGAGCAATTTCTTTCATCTTTGAAGTATTCATTCAAGTAGTTGTTGTGGCATATAATGAGCTTGTTAAAACTTAAAATTTCATAATATATATAACAATAACCTTTTATCAATACACTTGCCGTTCCAAGTTTCATTATGACAAGGAAGATTAACTAGGACTGTCGGCAAATTTACATATACTTCTTATTAAAAACTCCTTTAATAGTTATCATTTAAAACTTTGCAATAATTTTTAATTTCAAAAACATTGTTTAAAAGTTTTTATTTTGCCTTATCAGAATAATTCATGATTATAAGGAAATACTACCTGATTGAATTATAAATCCTTAATTTTCATTGTTTTTGAACTAATTCAATAATTTCATCAGATTATTTATGTAATTATTATTCTATTCTTTTTCAAATATTAAATATTCATAAATTCTGAAACATTTAAACATGATTCCTTTACCTGTGGAAATGCATTAAATTTCAATGAGTAATTATTTATTTTATTTATATTCTTATTTTTAAAAATAAACATTATTTCTATAATAATGTTGCCATTCACAAGTTGAATCACATGCTTTTCTACAACATGTTACGAGAAACCATGGAAAACTGCCCTTACTTCGTTTAAGGAATTATCTCACTGAAATAATTCATCAGCAATATAAAAATAGATTATTTTTATTATAAGTACAATTTTTTACAAGCTACTAATAGTTTTTTTAGTGAGATTCTATAATTTTCAAAATTAACCGATAGTAACGTCTTCGTGTCTTGCAGGAATCTAGAATGTCAATAAATATTTGTTGAGATTTAAGAAGATCCAAGGAATTTTTTAAGGAAAAATACAACAAATCGAGAACTTGAAACATATTTATTAAATGAACAGTAAGTAAACACTACCAGTTTACTGTGTTAAATAAAGTTTCCAAAAAAAAGTATATTTTCGTTTCAAAAATAAAATCTCAATTCTGTTACCTATTTGGGACACTTTTTTTTTTCTGCAGACCGAAGAAGGAAAAACATTGCAAGAAAACGTAGATTCATCTGACCGAAAAAAAACCGGCGTAAATCCTTTGCTACATAGATTTGTGAGTTCTGAAAATTCTCAGAACGAGAACTTGAGAATGCTTGTTTGAAAAACAAACAGACAATCAAAAAAACGACATGATGTCAGGTACTATTGTTTTGATAATAGAAATAAAGTGTTTTTTGTTCTGAAGGGCCGTCGAACTTGAAAAAGCTTATACTAAAGTCACAATATGATGTCTCACTTTCCTTTTCAAAATTCAACAAAAGGTAAAAGTATAACGTGCCTTCTGATTATTATTTATTGAACATGAAATCAACAATAATAGTGATAATCATGTCTTTTTTTCGTTAAGGGAGACATTCCTGTTTTAACATAAAGCAAGTAGTAAACAAAAGAATCAATTGTGACTAAATTTGTTGCACGAATTTCATTACCGATAAGTTGATGAAAAGCATTAAATATTATAACAAGTACTAATTATAATTTAGAGTTGCAAACAGAATCTTTAATTTGTGGTTTCAAAATATATTCAAAGAATGCAACATATATTTAGACTATTAAGTGAATACATACCCTAAAATAATCACTGTTTAACTAGAAAATTCAAATGAAAAAAAGTTCTTCATATTCTAATTATTGAATTAGGTGTATTTTTACATTTAAATGAGGGAAAAAGTCAAAAAAGACGAAGAAGAGTATGACATAGGGAAAAAAAGTTTAGCAATTTGTAAAGTAAACCTTTAAGCATGTTATCTTACTTTCAACAAACTCCATGAATAATACGTTAATTTTTATTATTGTTACTTGATTGTTTACTCTTAACTATATTCATGCAAAAAGTAATATCTAAATTTGTTTCACTATGGTTACCTTCGTGGTTGCAACCGTTGAGCTATTGCTTTCCTCCTTTAATTTGCTCTTTATCTAAAAATGAATTTAATTTTCAAGACATTCTTGTTAACATCTTCGTTTTCTTCTCTTTTTATTTTCTGGGAAAAAAGACCTTCTAGAAATATTTGACGGACATTATTTTCGTGCGCATTTTTAATGTGGATCTAAAAAATACCTTATATCCGTGCCTTTTTCCATAACACAACTGAAACATCACGAAAAAAAAGAAGCTTTTACTTTCTACAATTACCAATGGTCTAATAATAGCAACCTTTAAGTTTCAAAATATTTTCAACTTTTCATTTTGCATGGTGGTTGCTGACCACAGTTAAAATTTTGGAGTAACATATTTTAAAAAAGAATTTGTTTCCAATTATGTCGTCACTTATTACAAAACTTTAATGAATCTATAAATTTTTGTACGGTTGTCTAATTAATTTTAAAATAACTTGACAAAGTTTATTCTTTCAGCTTGTTTACAAAATAAAAGTTAAATGAAAATAATAACTAATATATCAAAATTATGACAAAATTTATCACATATATAATAATGTCAAATAATGGTTAAAATTCATAATAAAATTCTGAAGATTACTTTATTCCTCATTTTAAGAATTATCCATAAAACAACAACTAAACTGTTTAACTTAAATAGATACTAATGAAATTTTCAAGTCTCTATTTTTTTGTAGCCTTATTGGTTACAAATTTTAACAATTTAGTTTCAGCTCACTCCTCATGTCAAGCTATCAATGGTTGTCCAGAATTAGATTTTAAATGGCACACTTCAATTCAAAATATTATGCATTATTCTATGGACTTAGTAAATGTTAAGCGTGTCGTCAGTAACGTATTCGAAGTTACTATTCATGTCACAGGTGATGAACAAATTGATTTAAAATATCTTCATGCATTAAAACTTATTGGTGTTAAAGGTCCAAAAACTACCATCCAACTATACTGTCATAATGAGCAAACTTATTTAGTCAACAGTCCAACTGATTTCACTGCTACATTTCAAGTTTATGGGGAATTAGTAGATTGTCAATATTGGTTACCAAATTTTCAAATTCAATTTGAATATTTAGAAGGTGAAGCTGCACAATATAGTAGTTCATGGAAATGGGGTACTTCTGCTTTTGATTTAAGCACTGGTTGTAACAATTACGATAACCAAGGTCATTCTCAAACTGACTTCCCAGGATTCTACTGGACCTGTGGTGTTCCTGAAGATTGTGAATGTGATTGTTCAAGTACCATTTCTTCAACTTTTAGCTCTTCAACTTCTAGTTCTCCATCAAGTACCTTAGTTTCAAGTTCAAGTTCTACATCTGAAACTTTTGCTTCTTCTAGTTCTACATCTGAAACTCCAGTTGTCTCAAGTTCTACCTTTACCTCTGAAACTTTTGCTTCTTCAAGTTCTACATCTGAAACTCCAGTTGTCTCAAGTTCTACCTTTACCTCTGAAACTTTTGCTTCTTCTAGTTCCACCTCTGAAACTCCAGTTGTCTCAAGTTCTAGCTTTACCTCTGAAACTCCAGTTGTCTCAAGTTCTACTTCTGAAACTTTTGCTTCTTCAAGTTCTACTTCTGAAACTTTTGCTTCTTCAAGTTCTACTTCTGAAACTTTTGCTTCTTCTAGTTCCACATCTGAAACTCCAGTTGTCTCAAGTTCCACCTCTGAAACTCCAGTAGTCTCAAGTTCCACCTCTGAAACTCCAGTTGTCTCAACTTCATCTTACTTTAACTTAACTTCTAGCTCATCAAGTATTTCTACTCCTTTAACGTCATTGACTTCAAGTACATTTGCTCCAAGTTCAGTTTCTAGTTTTGCTTCTTCTAGTTCTGTCACTTCAAGTACACCTTACTTTAACTCAAATTCTAGTTCCTCAAGTGCTTCTACTCCATTAACCTCGTTAACTTCAAGCTCTGTTATTTCAAGTTCTACTATTACTTCAGAAACCCCTGTTTCTTCAACTTCATCTACTCCAAGTTCTACAATTACATCTGAAACTCCTGTTTCTTCAACTTCATCTACTTCAACCTCATTTTACTTTAACTCAACTTCTAGTTTATCAAGTGTTTCTACTCCATTAACCTCATTAACTTCAACTTTTGTCACTCCAAGTTCATTAGTTTCTAGTTCTGTTTCTTCTAGTTTCGCCACTTCAAGTAAATACAACTCAACTTCAATTCATCCAACTTACAAAAGTAGTTCAATTTCAGAATCTTCCTCTGTATCAAGTTCATTAGGTTCAAGCTCTACTCCATTAACTTCATCTGCTTCAACTTCTGAATCTACTGAAGCATCTTCAAGTACCAGTTATATTACAAGTGCTCACAAATCTAGTTCACTTGATTCTAACAGCAAACATA
>JAMSGN010000329.1:0-10717 GCA_030462905.1 Jamesozyma gamospora
TGGTTTAGTGGTAAAATCCAACGTTGCCATCGTTGGGCCCCCGGTTCGATTCCGGGCTTGCGCATTTTTTTTTAGTTTCGTAATCTTAAAATTTTATTTTTTTTTTTCACTCATGGCTAATATTCACTGATTTTAATACATCAAGGACAAAGAAAATATTATACAGAAATATAAAAGAAACCTGAAACCCTCACACTATTTCTATTATATGTCTTCGATTAGTTCCCAAGTTCGCAAAGCGACCACTAAGGTTGATCCAATTGTTACAGATTATGCTGTAGGATATTTCAATCATTTATCAAAGACAACTTATGATGCCGTCCAAAGTAAGCAATTAGATTTGCCAACTGAAGTCACTTTTATCAAAGATCTTCTATTGAGTGCCGGTGGTACTAAAGATTCTATTGATACATTAGCTAAAAATATTTTGGAACAATTATCATTACAATTGAATGAAAATCAAGCAAAGCTTGAACTTACTGGTGATACTTCCAAGAGATTATTAGATATTAACATTTTAAAATCACATAACGAAAAGGCAAATATTAATGCATCCTTGAATTTATTAGGTGTTAATGGTGATATTGAACACACTGGTAGAAAAATGGAAACAAGAGTCGATCTTAAAAAATTGGCTAAAGCTGAACAAAAGATTGCTAAAAAAGTGGCCAAAAGAAATAATAAGTTTGTTAAGTACGAAGCGTCTAAATTAATTGATGAACAAAGAGGTGATGATTATGATTCTTTCTTTTTGAAGATTAATCCTTTAGATTTTGGTTCCGCAGCTGGTAAATCCAAGGACATTAAAATTGATTCTTTCGATTTGTATGTCGGTGATGGTCAAAGAATTCTTTCGGACGCTCAGTTAACTTTGAGTTTTGGACACAGATACGGTCTTGTTGGTCAAAATGGTATTGGTAAATCTACATTATTAAGAGCACTTTCTAGAAGAGAATTAAACGTTCCAAAGCATATATCTATTTTGCATGTGGAACAAGAATTGAGAGGTGATGATACATTAGCTTTACAAAGTGTCTTAGACGCAGATGTTTGGAGAAAGCAATTGTTAACAGAAGAATCCAAGATTAATGAAAGATTAAAAGAAATTGAAAAATTGAGAACTGAATTTGAAGAGGAAAGTTTAGAAGTAAAGAAATTAGACAATGAAAGAGAAGATCTTGATAATCATTTATTACAAATTGCCGAAAAATTAGGTGATATGGAATCAGATAAGGCAGAAGCTAGAGCAGCTTCTATTCTTTTTGGTTTAGGTTTCAGTACAGAAGCTCAACAAAAACCTACAAATTCTTTCTCTGGTGGTTGGAGAATGAGATTATCTTTAGCTAGAGCCCTATTTTGTCAGCCAGATTTACTATTGTTAGATGAACCTTCTAATATGTTGGATGTCCCATCTATTGCATATTTGGCTGAATATTTGAAAACATACCCATCCACTGTATTAACCGTTTCCCATGATCGTGCATTTTTAAACGAAGTTGCCACTGATATCATTTACCAACACAACGAAAGATTAGATTATTATAGAGGTCAAGATTTTGACACATTTTACCACACCAAAGAAGAACGTAGAAAGAATGCTCAAAAGGAATACGAAAATCAAATGGCATATAGAAAACATTTACAAGAATTTATTGATAAATATAGATATAATGCTGCCAAATCTCAAGAAGCTCAATCTAGAATTAAGAAATTGGAAAAATTACCAGTCTTAGAACCTCCTGAAGAAGAAAGAAGTATTAATTTCCATTTCCCAGATTGTGAAAAACTGTCTCCACCAATTATTCAATTGCAAGACGTTTCATTTGGTTATGATGAGAAGAACTTATTATTGAAGGATGTCAATTTGGATGTCCAAATGGATTCTCGTATTGCTTTAGTCGGTGCTAATGGTTGTGGTAAGACTACATTATTAAAAGTTATGATGGAACAATTGAGACCTACTCGTGGTTATGTTTCAAGAAATGGTAGATTGCGTATTGGTTACTTTACACAACATCATGTTGATTCGATGGATTTAACAAAATCTGCGGTAGATTGGATGAACGAAGCATATCCTGGTAAGACTGATGAAGAATATAGACGTCACTTAGGTTCTTTTGGTATTACTGGTACTTTAGGTTTACAAAAGATGCAATTACTATCTGGTGGTCAAAAGTCGCGTGTTGCTTTTGCTGCTCTATGTTTAAATAACCCACACATATTAGTCCTTGATGAACCTTCCAATCATTTGGATACTACTGGTTTGGAAGCTTTGGTGGATGCCTTGAAAAATTTTACTGGTGGTGTTTTGATGGTTTCGCATGATATTTCTGTTATCGATAGTGTTTGTAAAGAGATTTGGGTATCTGAAAATGGTACTGTTAAAAGATTTGATGGTACTATTTATGGCTATAGAGATTATATTCTTTCATCTGCGAATGAAGCAGGTGTTGTGAAGAAACATTAAGGCATATGTTAATTCGCGGTGTTTATTGTTTCACCTGAATTTTGTATTTACTTTAAATAATTATATAGATAACGCATCTTTTCTTTAAATTGTAAAACACACAACCTTACTTTTATAAGATAAATAATATACCTCCAGTATTAATATATATAAACTATTTTAATAATAGTTCAGCTTTACGTTTACTGGTGACTGGGTCTAAAACAGATTTGACTTGAACGTCAACTTTATCAAATACATAAATTTCTCTTTTCTTCGAGTCGTCTTTCGAATTAAATGTCAATTTAAATTCAACTTCATCAAATTGTGCTGAACCAGTGTCATTTGTTAGATTTTCTAATCTAATTAACCCTTCTACACCAAACTTAGGAACCAATACAACAATACCGTTGTTGAATACCTTGATAACATAACCGGTTTCGGTAGATTCATTATTTCTCATTACTTGACCAACATAGTATTCAATACTTGCTCTACCTGCAAATTGGGCATTTCTATGCTTCTTGTTAATATTCTTACATATAATATCCATCTTATGTTTATCTCTATGTTCCAAACTTAATGGTTCATACCCAATGGCACCAGCTAGTTGTCTATGGGCAACAACATCACAATAACGTCTAATCGGAGATGTAAAATGTGTGTAAATATCTACAGCTAGACCATAATGTTTAAAATCAGCATACGAGTATGCACCTGAATAAAAGTACTGAGCAGCCATCATACAACGTGTAGACATAATACGTACTAGTGTATTGAAATAAGCATCTTTAGGATCAATACAACGGTCTAACGAATCAGCCAAAGCTTTAGAAGATTCTAATGACACTGATAGACCTTTTCTTTTTTGAAGCATTTCATTTAGTATTTCAAAATTAGTAGATGGTGGTGCAGCATGTCTTCTTAACATTGCAGTTTGAGGAAATGCATCGTAAATTTTTCTTGCAACAGAAATATTTGCCAACAACATAAATTCTTCAACTAAGGAATTCGTTGCCAATAACTTCTTGATCTCAACTTCACCAGGATCAGATGTCTCACTATCCATATGAACTTTCACTTCTGGTGATGCTAAATTTAAAGCACCAGCATCCAGTCTCTTTTGCTTTAATTTGATAGATAATTGTAATAACGCTCTCATACCTAAAGTTAATTCATCATTTTGATTAGAATCATCAATTCTTAGTTGAGCTTGTTCATAAGAAAATGCCTCTCTAGATTTAATGACAGATTTGGTAAAATCTACATTAACAATATTGGCATCGTTATCCAATTCCCAGATAACAGAAAATGCAAATCTATCAACGTAAGGTTTTAATGAACATAAATCAGTACCTAATAGCATAGGTAACATATCTATACGTTTATCTACTAAGTAAACAGAAGTACCTCTTGAAGCACCTTCACCATCCAAAGCAGTACCAGTTTTAACAAAATGAGTCACATCAGCAATGTGAACACCAACTTCCCAATTACCATTAGGTAACTTCTTAGAATGTAAAGCATCATCAATATCAACACAACCAGGTGGATCGATAGAACATATTAATTTGTCTCGTAAGTCTCTTCTCTTTGGTAATAATGGATCATTACTTACTGATTCAGGCGATTTCAAGTCTACTGGAGCTTTCCAATCATGACCTTCAGATGGAAGACATTCAAGAACTTTCTTTGAAAATGGTCTATATTCAACATTATGTTCCAATAATAAAGCTTCAGTTTCAGCTTCCGCTGATTCAACATCACCTAAATCTCTAACAAAATGACCTAATGGGTATTTGTGGGTTATTGGCCATGAGTCAACAGAAATGACAATTCTTTTTCCCAATAATTCAGCTGCACGTCTTGTACGAATTCTAACCTTTGGAAGACATTTATCCATCAAAATTACAAATACATTTTGAACACCACCTGTTTGTGAATCAACTGAATTAGGGGCAATTTGACCAACATATTGTCTCCAAGATCTTCTAGGAATTGCAACAACTCTTGCGGTTGGTTGAATATTTTTGGATTTTTGGGCTATAATTGCATCCTTAGCTAATAATCTTCTTTGTTTATCTGATATTATAACGTTATTATTGAAATCAGTATTATTTTCTTGCTCATCACCGTCAGCATCTGGATTATCGTTAACATCAAAATGTTCAGAATCAAGAGTCATAGTAGAAGGTGCCTTCCATTCTGTTTCTGGTAATAATTCAACGACAACTTGATCACCATTGAACGCTCTATTAAGATTTTTTATTCCAACGACTAGTACAGGTTTAGAGAACCTTGGTAATGAGATTGAACCTTCCAAAAAATTATATTCAGATATTTGAATATTTCCTTGGTATAAGACACCACTTTTCAAACCACCCATAATTCTAGCAGTAGAATAGTATTCAGGGAATGTAAATTCAGATACATCTTCTGAGCCAGTATTATTGGTATTATTTTCTGAATCTAAATTTGGTATTAAATCTTTAATTTCATCAGCATTGGACAATAATTCAACATATTCATATAAACTTTTTGTAGAAAATAATTTATTTTCATCTTCTTTCTTGGCAGCTTTTCTATTTAAACGATCGTTGGTCACCAATACAATATGGATACCACTTTGTTCTAAATGATTAGCATACCATTCGCATGTTTTTCTTATAGCCCTATCATTTCTATCATTAATAGATTCATCTAGTTTTCTTTCAACAAATGTATTTTCATTAAATTCATTATGAAACACAATGAATCTTTTTCTGTCATCACTATCTCTACAAAGTGTTCTTAATCTAGTATAAACTGGATATGATCGATTTCTTACTTCATCTAAAACAATTTGTGGAACAATAACATCAAAGAAGCAGTCCGGATTTTCTAACAAATCGATAGCTAACAAAACAATATTGGTATCAAGGACAACATAATGTTTACCTACTGTTGACAATTTAGATGGATCTTCTGATAAAACAAATTTAGGTAATTCATCATGTGCATTAGGAACAACAATATCTGAACATTTAGTGCATGCTTTAGAAAGACAAGGTATGTCATTTCTTAAATAATGTTCTCTGACAATTTTCGTAGCGCCACCATTTCGAGATCTAATAAAGACTTTTTGAGTGACTGTTAAACCTTCTGATAGTCTCTTTCTACGAGATGTAACAGCTGTAGAAGACATTACTACTGCTTTCAGTCTTTTAAATATCGATTAGTATACTCTACTTACTTCGTAATTAATAAAGCAATGTTCATCCATCTGCAATTTTTTTTTTTACTGTACATTATTCAGACAAAAAAATTCGCTTCACATTACCCGACTTCGCAATTTCGAACAAACGACTATAATAAAATAATGATTTTAACAGTCTCTTGCATATTTAATATCAACTTAAACCCATCGAAAGTTATTTAAACATTTCATTTTCTAAATTTTTTTTTGTTTGTTTGTAATGCTTGTTTCATTGTTAAATAGCCTAAGAAAAGAGTAATGGCACAATTCCAAGCTGCAGTTCCACAACTAATCAGTTATCACTTTTATTGAAATATTTCAACGATACAGCACCGCTTAACTGTTGCTCGTTGTCATTCTTATTGGCATTGGAACACTTTTTTAATGCCAGCCTCTGTCGTTCTAAATGATGTTTTGTTCTGTAAAGTTTGTCCGAGGAATTCAGAAAAGCCATTTAAAACAGAAGGCGCTATTGTTTGCCACCTTAAAATATCATAGAGATACTTGCTCAATAGTTGAAAACATTGAAAACTAGTACCGTAAACACATATTATTGAAAATGGGTGCGAATAATTTTGAATGTATGTCTATCACAATTTTTGTTTGTTGTCTGGATTCAATTCGTTGAAACGCAAAACAATAATTACTAACTTATTCTGTATAATATTTTTAAATGATTTTACTATCTTTTTATCTCATTTTTTGAAACAGTTAATGTTAAGCATGCAGGCAAATCATACTCGATTACTTTATCTGAAACTGAAAGTGTAACAGATCTTAAGGAGAAATTACAAGAATTGACACATGTTCCAGCATCACGCCAAAAATATATGGTTAAAGGTGGTTTAAGTGATTCTAGTATGACTAATCTATCAACAATTATCAAACCAGGTTCAACAATTATGTTATTAGGTACACCAGACTCAAGCCTTGTATCTAAGCCAAAGGGTAAGAGTAATTTTATTGAAGACTTATCTCCAAGTGAACAAGTTCAACAGTTCAATGATTTACCAATTGGTTTTAAAAATATGGGTAACACTTGTTATATGAACGCAACATTACAAGCGTTATTTAGAATAAATCCCTTAAGGGAATTAGTCTTGAATTTTGATCCGTCAAAATCTAATAGTACTAATAACCAAGAAAATGAAATTCATTATAAACTAGTTACCGAAGTTAAACGTTGTTTTGAAAATTTGAAAACAAAAAGTTTTACATCAGTTATGCCAATTGTTTTATTAAACGTTTTAAGAAAAGCTTATCCTCAATTTTCTGAACGTGATTCACAATCAGGTATATATAAACAACAAGATGCTGAAGAATTGTTGACTCAATTGTTTAGTTCATTTTCTATTGTTTTTGGTGATGAATTTACAGAGGATTTTAGAATTCATTTTAAAACTACTACCAAAGATACTGCAAATGAAAATGATGTCACCATCAGAGAAAACGAAAGTGATTTGAAAGTACAATGTCATATTTCAGGTAATACAAATTTTTTAAAAAGTGGTTTAATTGAATCCTTAAATGAAAAAATTGAAAAAAGGTCTGGTATTACAGGTGCAAATTCAATATACTCAGTTCATAAAGAAATTACAAAATTACCAAAAATTTTAACTGTTCAATATGTTAGATTTTTCTGGAAAAGATCTAGTGGTAAAAAATCTAAAATTTTACGTAAAGTGGTCTTTCCTTTTCAATTAGATACAGCAGATTTATTAGAACCAGGATATCAAAAGGAAAAAATTAATATTCGTGAAAAATTAAGACTTGTAGAAAAGGAAAAATTTGATAAGGATCGTGAATTGAAAAAACGTAAATTAAACAATAATAATGGTGCAGCAGATGATGAGATTAAAGACATTGTTATGACTCCAAGAGAAGAACATGAAACTAAAAAAGCTTTAGAAGAAAGTCAACAAGAATATTGGAAAGATGAATATAAGAAAAATTTTCCAAGTGATTTACAAAAAGGTGAAAATCCTTCTTCGGTTTATGATTTAATTGGTATTATAACACATCAAGGTGCTAATTCTGAATCTGGTCACTATCAAGCATTTATTAGAGATGAAATTGATGAGAATATCTGGTATAAATTTAACGATGATAAAGTAACCATTGTTGAGAAAGAAAAAATTGAAAGTTTAGCAGGTGGTGGTGAAAGTGACAGTGCTTTAATTCTAATGTACAAAGGATTGGGATTATAAATTTAATATATCATGTATACAAAGATTATTTTTTTTTTAATTGTTTAAATTGAATATAAATAAGTATAGATACATACATGACTTAGATATATTATTTTCTAAGTTCTTCTGAAGAAATATCTATTTTTCAGATGATATTTTGGAATGAATATATTTTTAATTTGCGACTAAATTTTTAAATTGTTCCATTAGTTCATAACAGTTCAATGGTTTACCTTTATTTTCAATGAGACATTCTGTTAATTTTAACTTAATTCCATCTTTATCATTTTTTTTAAAATTTTCTTTTCTTTCAGTATCCATTTTTTTGAAAACCTCCAGCTTTGTATTCAAATTTTCAACTTTTTCATCTAAAGATTTTGAAGACAGTGTTCCAGCATCAACATCTGCTAATAATAATGATTTATCAAGTTTATCTTCGAATCTTTTCAAAGTATCTTTTTCTAAATCAAGTAATCTTTCAGAAACTTTTTTTTCAATGTAATATTCAATATTCTCCTTTTTGGACAAATCAATTTTTTTTGACTCTTTAAGTTGAGTTACTATATCTTCTGGAACATCAAACTTTAAATCTGGAGTTAAATATGTATCTTGTGTTGATTTCGAAGGTTGTGCACCCATATTTTTATTCTTGTTTTTTTAATTAAAAAGTAACTAAATTCAAAATTCAAAACTGTTAAAATAAATATATTCAATGTTCAAAAGGTATTTTGATTGCAATGACTTTTTGTTTTTAAGTTTGTGTTTTCCGTTTTATTATTACATTTTCGATATTTAAAAGCGCGAGAGAAGAAAAGCTTGTCTACTTTGATATTATTGGCCAAACTTGAGTTTATTTAGCATTTTTTCACTGTCAACAAAAAAGAAAATATAAAAGAATTACAAAACTATCAAGATGAATTAATTTTTATTTTTAGTTTAAACTACTAGGGGTAGCATATTTATCTCATTCAAATAAAAAAAAAAGATTCTGTAATGGTGGTCTTAGACCATTTGATATAGTTTTTTCTAAACATGTTTCTACTTTCGAATCTATAACGAGTCGTTTCATGAATAATAAATTGAACGTAGAAATTTAAAAAGAATCAAAAATGTAACTATGTCCTATCAGTAAAAAATTGTTCTTAACTTTAAATGATCACGTAAATAAAAACACGCTCATAAAGCTATTACATATTACTTCAACGATTAAAGTGGTTACTTTATTTTGTTGTTCAGTCAAATAACCAACTATAATTGTAAAATATGAATGACTTTCAAGGGTATTTGTGAGATTACGAAAATAGAAGTATACGACAAAATAAGAAAAATTCCTGTACTTCAAATGCAGTACTGCTACAAGATATTTTTGTTACTGGCAACAAATAAAAGTTATTATTCAGTTATTTGAAGCCTTTCTTCAAATAAGTTAAATGTATGTTTTGAGATTATGTCCAAAGGACAATACTATAATAATGTCTTCAGGCATAAGAGCTAACAAACAGTCTTTCTCTAACTTAGGCGATTACTCTTATACAATAATCTTTAAACAGGTTGTTTATATGGCTTCAATTTTTATGATATATGTTAGTTCAGGTTGCATTTCTAACGAAGGGAAATAGGACTGGTGCTTGTGGTCGTTTGTAAACCAATTTAGGAGCAGAAATTTCAAACAATTATAGACTGTACGTTCATAAAATTACCCGAGACTCTTAAAAAGAAGCACTTTAAAAAATGGTATAATGGTCAATATGAATATTGCAATATGATTTTTTAATACAATGAATAACTTTACAGCGAAGTACGTATAAGGAGAAAAAAAATGTGTACTCCCTAAATACAACCAAAAGTTTTGACAATTTAAACATTAAATTAAATACCTTGTTAAATCATTTGAAATATGTTTAGAATGAAAACATGTTTAGACAAATTTACTTATTACAATTTAACCAAAACCTTTTAACGTTGTGGTTTGTAATTGTTGAAATATGACGCTTAAACATCATATTGAAATGATTTAATAAACAGTTTTTATACTGATATCACAATGTACGAGAAAGAGAAAAGTTTGTGTTAAGCGACAATAGAAAAGAGAAAAAAGAAGGAGATTAAATAATAAAGTATTTTAATGTTTAGATAATTTTATATAATGGATGAGTAGAGCAACATATATCAACGAAATGGTTGATGAAATTGACTCCAAAACATCCCTTAAACTCCAATAGTAATTATATCCTTAAATTTCATAATACTTGGCTCTTATGCTACATTATAAAGTGACTATAGATAGTTTTTCACTTTTTAGGATTTCGCCCCCATTTCAAACGTTTTGGAACCACTATGGTTTGTTTTCTTCTCGTTTTATTGTTCAGTTTTTCTATTTTCTAATCGTTCGTTTGCCATTTCGAATCTTTGATAAATCATAATTGACTCCTTACTTCTTTTCTATTAATTGGCTTCTAGTTCTGTTGAATTTTTTTCTTCAAGATTTTCTTTGCTCTATACTAAAATATTAGTAATCCATACTATATACGTGCTTATGAAACTATTTATAACTTTAAGAGAATTAAAAACATATCCTCATATTTCCAGTTGTTGAATATAATCCTTTCAAAGGAAAAATCATAAAATCTTCTCTCGGTAGCCAAGTTGGTTTAAGGCGCAAGACTGTAATGTATTCAACAAAGTAATCTTGAGATCGGGCGTTCGACTCGCCCCCGAGAGATTTATTTTTTTTTTTTATTTTGTAATAAATGAAGATACCCAGCGCCTATTAATCAACCTTACTGTCTAAACTGTGATGATTAATATAAAGATACTATTTGTATAATTAATAATTCTGATATCTTA
>JAMSGN010000330.1:0-10679 GCA_030462905.1 Jamesozyma gamospora
TCCATGGTTTCAACATTTGTTTCAATAGAATGTTCCAGATATTTCTTAATCGAATGTTATTATGTTCCATCGGAATTATTGGAACTTAATTCATGGAATATTCTAGAACATCTTCGAGGGCGCTCGAAGACTGACTACAACACAGCAAACTATCAAATATTCTCTCGGTAGCCAAGTTGGTTTAAGGCGCAAGACTGTAATGTGTTCAACAAAGTAATCTTGAGATCGGGCGTTCGACTCGCCCCCGGGAGATTTATTTTTGGAAGACAAAATTTTTGTTGAAATTGTGGCTCACAAGTTTTGTTTGTTTGTGAAAATTACGCAGCGTAATTGTTGTAGCAGTTTCTGAGAAACAAGAAGGCTAGTTGCTTATCTTCTGGTGAACGTGACAGACGCACTGCAGCGATACTGTGCAAACGGTTTGTGGTGAATCACAAAACCGTGCTGATAACTGCAAAATCTGAATCAAATCTGCCAGGGTGCAGCCACGCACCACACGCAAGGCGTCTCCCTCTGCGGCGTCTTCTGGGCAACGCGAAATCCAAAAGGCTGTGCTCAAAAAACTGAAACAGCTTCGAGACACTGCAATAAACAAACAAACAAACAAACAAACAAACAAACAAACAAACGTCTATTAATAAACACAATCTGATAAATACACACACATATTTATATATATACTTAGAGCTATCGAGGTTCTTTGTATCTTCTCTTTACTTCTACCCATGGACGTTTTCTTTTATCTTAACTTGCCTTTGTCTCTTGTTTAACAACTATAATATATATATACACAAACACACATACACATACACATATACTCCATGGGCGCGCGTTCAGGCTTCTACTTCACTATCCTATCTATATCTCAATTTGCTTCTATGGCTTTTCTTCTAATCGCATGTTTAACTGCTCCCGTATTTAAACAAATAGGTTTATCAAAATTCGATAATATAACTTACGGTGTCTTCGGTTACTGTTCAACTGATAATAACGATTCAAATTGTTCAAAACCTGCCGCTTCATACGATCCATATTCCCTTTCTTCAGATAATGATAACTGGCTATTCAATCAAGATGTTAGACAAAAATTAGGCAAAATTTTAATCATCATGCCTGTCGCAACAGGTTTAACTTTTTTCTCTCTATTAACAACAATAATAACTTTTATCGTATCTTTCTTTAAGACCAAAAATTCTTCATTTTCTTTCATTATAAGTTTAGTATTAAATATTTTAGCTTTTATTTCTTCCTCTTTAATGTGCGTCATAACTTTCTTACTATTTCATCCACATATAACTTGGTGTTCATGGATTTTAATTCCATCAGCTGCTTTATCATTAATTTCAATACCATTAAGTTTCTTTTTTCATTTATCAAATAATAAAAATAATAATTATGATGAAACTGATGATGATAATGAAATTAATAATTTATTAAATACAGAAAAGGAAAATAATTTAATCTTACCTGATATTAATGATAATACATCAAATATTTCTCTATTAGATAAAGAAAAATCTGATACAAGATTCTTAACAAAGGAAAAATCAATGAATACAACTGATGATGATGAAACTGATTATAATTTTTCAATTAATCAAAAAAATTCAAATTCTTTATTAGCTTTTTCTGCAATAGATAATCAACAAAAACAATCAAATAATTTTAATTCAAAATCTTCATCATTAAATTCATCAATTTATTCTGAAAAGAATAAAACTTCTTTAAATAATAATAATAATAATAATAAAATTTTAAATGATTTAATATCAGATAATAATAATAATAACAATAATAATAAATTATATAATATTTCAAATAATAGTACCGATGGTAAAGATTCAATGTTAACTTCAATTTCAAGAAGAGGTATAGATCAATCTTATATTAATAATCATAATAATATTAATGCAAATATTAATAATAATAACATACCACAACAAAATATAAATTATAATAACAACATTCAAAGACAACAATTTCAAACTCCAAATAGATTTAATAATAATAATAATATTTCACCAATTAATAGAAATTATCAAAATATTAATAATTCTGAACAACAAAGACAAAATTTTAATAATTTACAAAATACTAATACTAATATGAATATGCAACAGCAAAATATGACTATACCACAACAAAGTAATAATACTAATCAATTTCAAAATATGAATATACCACAACAAAATTTTAATGCTAATAAACATGCTCCTGCATATAAAAAACGTATTAATAATAAAAATTTATTATATAATAATTTAAATTCTGGTTCAAATAATATTTATAATTTTAGATAAAAAAAAACTAAAACCACCACTAATCATATATTCGACATTTCAAAAATTTTCATTATTTTGTTGTATTATCTTTATAATCTTTACATTTCTTCATCATTTATATACTTATTTACTATTAAAATCTTCATCAACAACTAAATTATTATTACCATTATCATTTTCAATCTTTTCATATTTAGTCTTAACAATCGTCTTATTATGTGGTTTTAACATAACGAAAAAAAATAATGCAATAACAATTAAACTTAATAAAAAAATTATTTTACATTTTTGTGTTCTCTTTTGATATCTTGTCGCACTTCTTAATTCAGATCCAGCATCTTTTAAATCAATAACAGTATTCTCTAAATTATAATCAATTCTATCAATAATCGTTCCCTGATCAATAATTAACGATTGCATTTCTCTAAAGATTGTGCTAACTTCATAAATACTCTTAGTCAATTTATTAATCTCTTCATCACGTTGTTGTAAAAATGTTTCATTTTCAAAATTTTGTCTTTGTAATAAATTTTTTTGATCATTATTTAAAATTTCATTATTACCATTTTCATTTTCTTCTTCTTCCATTATTATTAATTGTGAAAGATCATTATCCTTCTTAGGTAAAATTGGTTTTAAATCATCTTTATTTAAAAATTTTAAATAATTATTTTGTAAAATTCTAAATTTATTACTTGAATATTGAATATCTTGTGCATATTTTTTAGTTAAATTATTTAATATAATTAATTCACTTTTATTTAATTGTTTATTCTCTAAAAATTGTTCATTAAAAATATTCTCTAATTTTTTAATTATATTAAAACATCTTTCAAATAATTGTAAAATTTTAAAACTTAAATTTTCAATAATTTCTTCATCATCATTTTTATCTTCAAATCCAGGTAATGAATTCTTTCTATATAATTTAACTAAATTCTCCATATCTTTTTCAATATCATTCAAATAAATATCAATATCATTGGCAATATCAACAAATAATGGTGGTAAACTATTATTATTATTATTCTCTTTAATCATTGAATATTCTTGTAATTCAATATTATCATCATCTAAAAATTTATCCTTACTAGTGCTTAATATTTCTTCATTAAAATGAGGAAATGTACGACGATATGAAAGAAATAAATTAGTTCTATCTCTAAACATTTTTACTCAATATTATTTATTATTCTTATTTATGTTTATTTTTTTTACTTTATTATTTATTTATGTTCATTGTTTTTCCTTATAACACGAATTTTAATAAATAACAAGAAACTTTATTGGAAATATTAATTGATATTTTTACAAAAATTGAAGGCTATTGAGCAAAATATTTTAATTATAGAATGTCAATAAATAAAAAAAAATCACAAACTCAATTAACTTTTAAAGATTTCAAAAATATTAAACTCGTTAAATCAGATTTAGCAAGTTCAATTAAAGTTAAAAATTCAAATAACAATAATTTAAATGATGATAATAATAATAATAATTTAAATGAAAAATTATCATCCTATGATATAATACAAACTTACAATTGGAGTCCCGTAATGAATTTAGAATTTAAGGATTTTAATAATAGTAATAAAGAAATTTATACTCAAGGTTTAAAAATTTTAAGTAAAGATAATTGGAAAAAAATTTCATATGCTGGTGATATAATTAAAATTATGGCGTTTTTAAATAAATTTAATAAATTTTTTGATAATAATTTATTAAATTTATCATTCATTGATTTTCAAATTGGGTTAGAATTAACTAATTATAATAAAGATTTTAAAAAAATTAAATTTAAAAAATTATTAATGAATTTTTTATTTTATTCATTATTAAAGATATTAAATTATGAAAATAATAATAATTTTGAACCAATAAATTTTAAAAAATTTCAATCTTTGAAAAAACCGTTTGAAAGAAAAATAATTATACTTAGAAAAAATATGTTAGAATGGGGATCACCAAAGGAATGGAGAATTAAATATGGTAACGTTGATACAACAAAACCTTTTAAAATCGAAAATTTAATTGAGAAATCAAAAGAATTAATGGATCCCAATGAAAATGAAATTCAAACTAAAAAATTTAAAAGTTGGTATGAAAATCAACCATTAAAAAGAGAAAATCATCCATTTTTTGCCATTTCAAATTCAAATTGGGATGAAAATGAATTTTTCGCAATTAAGAAACCAATAGATAGATTAATCACTTTAAGATATTTAATTGATATAATAATGTCTTATTCAAATTTAATACATGATGAAATTAATCTTTTAAGTCATACAAAGAAAGATCAATTATCAACTTATTTAGTACCAAGATTTTTCAAAATTGGAATTGATGAAACTTTTAATGATTTTAACAAGATTTGTAAACATGTTAAATTATATCTTGAAAAACGTAGTATCAAGAATAATAAATTAAGATCAAAATTAATCTTATTAAATAATATTAAAAATGAAATTAGAAAGATGAAATATTTTAAGAAAAATGAAACAAATAATTTCAATATTGATAATATTGAAGATATTAATGAAAGACGTCAAATTATCTTAACAATTTATGAAAAATGGTTATTAGTATTTGAAAATATTTTAATTGATAATCCATTAAGTGATCCATATAATAATGAAGAAAATCCATATAAATTAAGATTACAAGAGTTTTTCATTGGAAGATTTAAAAATATTGGTGATTTTTATATTCCAAGACTTCAAACATATGATAATAATAATGAAATTAATTTCTTTATTAATTTAAGAAAACTTTTATTATTATTTGAAAAATTTCAAAAAAATGAAATTAATGAAATTGATCTTTTAGAAAATTTTGAAAAAAATTCAAATCATGATTTTAAATTATTATTTCATGATACAAATTCTTTAATTAAGAACTTTTTCAAAAAAAAATCAAATGAGAAACCATGTTATTGGTATGAAATTTGTAATGATTTAAAATCACTTGAATTATTTTTACAAAATTTAAATATTATAAGTAAAGAAAAAAATTTTCCATTTGATGATAATAATAATGAATTACAAGAAAATTTAAAAAATTTAATTGAATATTTATCTAATATTAAAATTATAATAAATTAATTGAAAGATTTAAAAGAAAAATATCAAAGAAATGATCAAAATGGAAGAAGATCAACAAGATCAAGAAATGGTAGAGTCAACTATAATAAACGTTATACAAATGAAGATATCGGTGATGAAAATAATGGTGATTATGATGATCTTACTTCAAATGTTGAAACAGAATTTAATCCTGATGATGATGAAGAAGAAGATGATGATGAAGAAGAAGAATATGAAGAGGAACAAGAAAATTTTAATAAAAAGAAAGCCAAAAAAAATAATTTAATAAATGAAAATATTGGTAACAACACAGAGTCAAGACGTGATAGAACATTACGTAGAAGAAGAGCAAGAGAACTTTCTAATAAATGAAAAAAAAGTCTAATAAACAAAAAATTGATGTTTAAAAGTAGTTTGTTTTTATTTTCTTTAATATAAAAGGAACAATATATATAAACTTAAAAATATAATAAAAAAAACAACAACCATAATAAATACTTTATATACTTTCTTTTATTTCATAAAATGAACTATAACCTCAATTTAACCCTGACTAGAATTTTTATTTGATTGCTTATTTCCATTATCAGATTTCATATAACCACCAACATTAACTAGATTGATACCTGCACTTGCTAATTTATGTGTATTTTTTGTTGCTGCAGTAATAATTTGTGCAAATGCATTTTGTGCTAAAGCAGATTTTAATCTTGATTGGTCTTGTGTTAACTGAATGACTTTTTTTTGTGATGTTATTCTAAAATCATTTAAACCTGAAGCTATATTACCTATAGTACTTGCTCCATTTTCTTGGATATCTTCATCATCAGATTCAGAATCTCCAATATATAAATTTCTTAATCTTCTAATTCTATTATCTAATCTAACAATTTCAATAGCACCAAGTAATTTACCACGTAAACTAAAACCTTTCTTAACACCAGGTAAAATATTAGCATCATTGACATGAATATTTTTATCAATAATCCATGGATCTTCTAATAATTCAGTAGCTGTTGGTCTTGTATCAGCATTTAAATCTAAAGCTCTTAGAATAAATCTTTTAGCAGCATCTGATATATTATTCCAATATGGAGAATGAAATTCAACAGGATCTTTATGTCTTACACATTCTTGCAAGAAACCTTCAGCATTTTCAGCGATAAATGGTGAATAACCACATAATAAAGTATAAGTAATTACACCTAATGACCAAATATCACAAGGTTTTCCATGCCCATCACTTGAAAATACTTCAGGAGCCACATAACCCAACGAACCTGCAGCTCTAAAGATTAAATCATCTTTTGTCTTTAATTTTTTAGCAATACCAAAATCTGCAATAACAATTGGAGAATCGTCTGTATCATCAACATATAAGATATTTTCTGGTTTTAAATCTCTATGAACGATATCCTTTGAGTGCATATATTCAATAGCACCTAACATCTGAATTAGAATTTTAACAGCATCTAATTCAGTAAATTGACCCCTTGTTAAGATTCTTTCAAATAATTCACCACCTAAAGCCAATTGTGTGACAATATAAAATTTATGTTTTGATTCAAACCAATCTTTAAATTGAACAATATTTGGATGATTTAGATGTTGTATAATTGCTAATTCATCATATAACATATCTAAATGAATATCATTACCTTCAAGTGCTTTTTTCAATAAAATCTTGATAGCAACATCTTCTTTATTAGTGATATTTCTTGCTTGTCTTACTACACCAAATGAACCTGCACCTAATGTTTTACCAAATTCATAATCTGCTCTATTGACAAAAGAGGCTGGTTGACCAGACAATTTGTTATACAATTTTGATACAGGATGACCTGGTGATATTTTAGTCTCAATTATTTTTTCTTGCACGGGCATATCTCTAACTGCTATTCTTTTTTTTTTTCTTTACTGTTTACTTAATTCCTTATCATGACAATACCAAATAAATAGTAATATCTTACATGTATTTATAATTGCAAGACCGTTGATTCTTTGTTTTGCACTGCCAGTTTCCCCGGACCTGCATGCATAAATTTCAACCCTTTTGACTTTATTCGGGAAACCTCCTTTTTCCATTTTACAGTCATTGAGGAGACTTTCGTGTTCCGTGACAAAAAAACGTCTTCAAGGATAAAATGTTGAACTTCGAGTTCAGTAATGTTAAAACTGCTAACAATATTGCCGTAGATAAGATAATAAGTGTTATATAAAGATCATTTAATCGCTATTCTTTTTTCTTAGGAGATATACATATTGTTTATATGGTGTAGTTGTGTTAAGAAAACTCACTGATCGAAAAATTTAAAAATAATTGAGACGGACAGGAATTGAACCTGTAATAGAGTAAATTCATCCTTGGTAAGGATCAAAACTTTTTTTTTTACTTTGTATATATATATATAGATATTTCATTATCATTAGATATCTAGTTAGTTGGCATCTGCAAATGGCCCTTCTTCATTCTCATCATCTTCTTCACCTCTGCCATTTACACTTAAATTAAAACAATCATCAGCATTATTTGCATCTTGTAAAGTACCCAAATCACCAGGTGTCATATAAACAGCACTGACACTTTGTCTAGATTCTCTTGGTGAGCCTGGAACACTTAATGGTCTTGCAACTTTTAATTTTTTACCACCGGATAATGTTTCCATATTAGTATCATTTAATTCTTCACCAACTAATTCTTTAAATAATTCTGGATAACCTCTTCTTAATGCTAATTGTCTTGCTTTAACATATTCTAAACCCATTCTTTTCCAATCTAATAAATCTGATAATCTTTCTGTTCTATTTCTTTGATTAATTCTTTGTCTTCTACTTTTTTTACAAAATTCTTCCATATAATCAACTAATTGTTCAACAGATTCATCAGGATTTTTAAATCTTCTATCAACAATATAAATACCATAATCTTTTGCCTGATTAACTTCAATTAAATCTTCCATATAGGCACCAAAACCTGATAGATTAGTTGTAATTGATGGTACACCCATAACTGTACATTCAGCTGGTGTATAACCCCATGGTTCATAATATGATGGGAAAACACCAAGATGTGTACCTCTAACAAATTCATCATAATCTAACCCTAAGATTGGATTATTTGCATTTAAAAATTCTGGATGAAAGATAACTTTAACCCTATCATATGAATTATTAAATAATTGAACGTGTCTAATTTGATTTAAAATTGGATCACCAGCATCATCGACCATATTATGTGTAACAATTGGCGGTAATTCATTTGGTGATCTTCTTAAACCAAGGACTCTTTTTTTCAATATAATTTGATCTGATGGTTTTAATAATTCTTCTAAATTAACTGGTAATTCTGTTGTTGTACCATTATGTGGAAATCTCATTGCGTGTTCAAAAATTCTTTTACCAACATTTTTAGTAACTTCACTAACTGTATTTTCTAATGCTTTAACAACAGCTTGACTCTTTAAAGCTTCAACGGTAAAAGAATTTGTCTTTGCTGGCATAATAATAAATGCAACGACAGTTGTCTTTGAACCTGAAACTTTTAATCTATAATTTAAACGTGCTAATGATTCAATAAACATATCAGCACCTTTATTTTTATATTCATATCTACCAGCAATGAAAAAATATAAAGTTTTATCTAAATCAAAATCAAATGAACCATGGAAATGACCTCTAACAAAATCATTAATTTTTTCTTTTTTAATTGCATGTAAATTTTGAAATTCATGAACAGCTTGAAATTTAACAACGTTAATACCATTTGGTAAGATACCATCAGGTTTTCTCTTTAATAAATGTTCAGCTTCTAAAGCAGTAATATGTGAAACAGTAGTAAAAACATCAGAACTATGACAAGCGGCTCTTTCTATACAATATCTATGATAAATTCCTCTTTTACCAGCTTCTTGATCCACATCAAAATTTTCTAAATTATTATAAAAATCAACATCACCAGCTGCACAAAGATATCTACCTAGTAAAGTAGCATGAGTAGTAAAAATTGTTACGACATCAATTCTTCTCTTTCTACATAATGGTAAAGCAACACCTGCTAACCATTCATGAAAATGTGCAACAATAGCATGTTGTGTATCAAGATGAGCTAATTCACCTAAAAACCAAGCCACGGTATAACCTAGTAAGATAGCATCATTAGTTTCGAAATCATTTTCAGGTGACGGAATACCAACTAAAGACCAAATATCAGATTTCCATTCGTTTAAAAAATGTCTAACAGAATCTAAATCAAATAGTATAACACGTGGTGAACCTTCAATTAACCAATTTCCATAAATAAAATTAACACCTCTTGAATTCATTGATTTTAGAGTCCTTTGAATTGGTTTTAATTCATCTTTAAAGTTTGATTCATCATGCCAATTAATTTCTTCAACTTCACTTTGATAAGTTGATTTATTTAATGGACCAATTAAATGATAATTATCTTTATATTGTGCGACTGTTATTGGTGCTTTAGATTTTAAAACTGAATAAATACCACCAACTTTATTAGCTACTTCGGTAGCTGTTTCAAATAATAAATGATTTTGCAAATCACGAGTCATTATTGTAAATTGTTAATTGTTTTTTTTTTTGTTTTTTTTTGAATTTTGTTGTTTATATAATTTAATAATAATGTTTATGTTATTGTTTATAATAAAAGATTCTAAAAAAATGAAAGGACAAACAAATAACAAGTTAAGATCTTGATGTGGGGAAATTGAAAGGAAAGAAAGAATAAATGAAATATATAAAATATTTGCTGGTTACTCTAAGGAAGTGTCATACAATAGAGCGATAAGGCTTATATACCAAGTCAATTAGATAGGAAAGAAAGGGGGTTGCAAGGCAAAGCAAGGCAAGGTCAGCCAAGAGGAGCATTTTTTTTTTTTTGACTTTATGGATGGGAGAGTAAAAATAACAAGGCAGTTTGTTTAATATTTCAACGTTGAATTGACTAATTAATTCATTAATTGATTGTTTGCCTAGCAGGGAGTAAAAAGAACTCCGTTGCGGTTGTAAATTTGTAAGGGGCGCGCATAACCAGCATGCTTTGCAGGAGGAAAAAAGACAGCAAACGGCTTTTCTTTAGCAGGAGAAGCAATATCGTGCAAACTTTAAAAGAGCAAAGAGAGAAGAACGTTGTTTATACTGTAGTACATTAAATCCGTTTTTGTGCGTCTTAATAAACTGCAATTCCAAAGCTTCGAGAAGCAAAAAAAAAAAAAAAAATATGTAAAAAAGAAAAAAAATGCGCAAGCCCGGAATCGAACCGGGGGCCCAACGATGGCAACGTTGGATTTTACCACTA
>JAMSGN010000332.1:0-10449 GCA_030462905.1 Jamesozyma gamospora
ATAAATTTTATAGTGTCTTCACATCATTATCTTGCACAAACGTATTTGGATGCCATTGGCTTTTATGCTTATTATTAATACTGATGTTATCACTCATATCACCATTTGAATTTCGATATATTCTAAAGATACTCCATAATGTGCGTATTTCCCTTCTTTCTCTTATCAGAATTGAATCTAAATATTTTAGTTTAAATTAATTTCTTTAACCATTTGAAAGAAAAATGGACATATTTAAAGATAAATCCACAATAAAGTTTATAATAGTCACATTGATGTTTGTATCTTGAGAACTCGCCCACCAGCATAATCTTTTGTGTATGTTCTTGATATAAGACTATTAACGATGTGTTGGAATTACAATATTCTTGTTACCGGGCATAAAAAACAAAAAAATACATACATTATCGCATTGTAAATAACAATAAAAGAATTTAGAATTACTTATTGAGTTCGATTTATTACTTGATAAGAAGAAAAATTATGAAGATTAAGCAATACGTAAATATTTACAAACTATTAAAAGTTAGCGCCGTGGCGCAGTGGAAGCGCGCAGGGCTCATAACCCTGATGTCCTCTGATCGAAACGGAGCGGCGCTATTATTTTTCATTTTTTCTTAGTACCGATTTTCATAAAATCGAGAAAGAATTGATTTTATTTATAACTTCAACATTGCAAAAGAGAACTTTTTGGTTGATAATAAAATGGGGAATTTTGCTGGTAAAGTTGAGAAAATTCAGACTGATTTAATTTACACGAACTTTGGCATTTGCACAAAGAAAACTTGAACGACCAGTTTGTTTGTATCACATTTTATTAATTTTGACATTCACAACCTTTATCACCGCGATTAATTTTACGGGAATTTATACAACAAAAAAAAAGATACACACAACATTAAAAATCAAACGGATGGAGTATCCAGTATATGCTCAAGAGAATATTGAATTTGAATACAATAATTATTCACATTTTGATTCACTTAAAAACATGATATCTTCTACTAATCAACCGATGGATCCACAAGATACGCTAGACAGTCACACAAACGCTTTAACCCAAGAATTTAATGCCTTTTACAACAAGGATAATATTATTAAACATGACAACAATAATGAATCCTCTTTTCCAATTTCACCTACACCAGATGTATCAAATAATATTACTACTACTGACCTAAATAGTAAAGAAAATGCCGTAATTATTCAAAACTTAGAAATTCTAAAATATTTAATAAATTCATTAAGTGGTAAAGATAAAATTGCAAAAATTTTAAAGTATACTTTAGATTTAATTAATTTATTCATGATTAAATATTTGCACGACAAGACTACACTTTACAATATCAGCAAATTGAAAAAAGGTCTTTATAACTTTCAAAATTTAAAGACTATATTATTGAATCCAAAATTAATTTTTCTCCTAATATTTAATAGATTCGATAAAAAAATTAATTACATAACGCAACAGTTGAGTACTTATAGATATATCTTAAGATTTGGTAGTAGCCCCTTTTTATTTTATGATTTTTTGAAAAAGATTAAAAAAACATGGAATTCTCCAAATGATAAAATTATAAAACTTTGGTTCTCTCAAAAATCTTTTAGACAACTACTAGATCTATACTCGACGACATGTGATGAATTAATGTTATTAAATAAATTTAAACTATGGTCAAATGACAAATTTTTCAACATTTTATCGAGACATGAAACGTATGCTTGGCAATGTGATATTATTTTAAGTTTGAGAGATACATTATGGAAGTTAGAAGATATTAAAAGAAGAGAATTAGAATTAAACATTCAGCTAAAGGTTAAAGAAAAGGCAAAAAATTATTATAAAAATTACTATGCTCAAAAAGAATTTGCCCACACAAATTCTATGTCTCCATTAAGAAAACAACTATTAGATGATTTAAAAAGTAATAATAAAGAGGATATCGATGAATTTGAAAGTGATAACGAAAAGGTTAATAAACAATTAATTGAATTGAAAAGATTAAAGACATATTGCCATTTGGATCTGATACGTTTGACTTTTGATTGTTGTGCAAATTCCATAGATTTATTCAAGGTTAAGACACCACCAGGAACATACAGTATTCTTTCCCTAGGTTCTGGTATTGCCAGTTTCATTAAACTATGGAAAAATGCAAGAGAAGAATTATTGGGCAATTCGCAAAATGGCGCATAAGAACGCTACTTTGTATACAATAAAATGGACTTTCTATATAGTAAATTTATACTTATTTAATAATTTGATTTTAAATTAGATTGAATAATCTGATTCAATCTCTACAGATTGCCAATTTTTTCATGTTTTTACCTTTTCAAGTTCATTGACAGAAACACGTAAACTTTTTATTTTTTTTTTGTCGTGCATCGAAAATAAGAAAATATGCAAGCTATAAAAAAAAATACACTGATAAAAACAAATAGTTTAATAAAATATATCAATAGTAATCACGTAAATTTAGAACAAAATTGTTTTTCCATAATTGAATTAGAGGATAATTATAGATAATGGAAACTATTGAAACCCCAAGAACACCCGTAAAGGATAGTAGCAGCATTATTCAATCGCCGATTGTTCGTCAATCAAAAGATAATAATACTAATGTTAACGATATCGATATCAATCCAAATACACTAGGAAATGATAACATAATTACAAACAGGATAAATGGTTTACCAGGATATATTCATGGATTAGCTTCAAGAAAGTTGATTGAAAACGTACCTGCAAATATTGAAATTGAAACTACTCCAATATTAGCGACAACCGCCATAACAAATACGACTATGTCGGACAGAATTATTAGCCCATCCAAAAGGATAAAACATAACGATGATAGTCTAAGTCCTATTGCCCACTCATTTGACCATTTAGATGATTTATCTTTAGATATTGGAAGGAAAGGAAATGATGATGAAGAATCTGGTCATTCTGCCACTGGAAACGGTAATTTACAAACAAATTTCCCCACGAAAATGACATTAGAAAAATTAGATATAAATAAAATGTTTGATTCTAATCCTAAACCTTTAGTTTTAAATCATTCTCCTTTAAAGATAGATATAAGTTCTCCAATTAGATCAATAGATGGATTGAAATCTAAACGTCATAATGAATTGGGGCCAATTGATAAAATTCAACCAAAAAAATTAAAAATTGATATAGTTCCCAGTTTAGAGCATAACCATATAACCAAAAATCCTCCTGAATCACCTATTGCAATTCCAATGGTACATAGTCAACAAAATATAACATCTTCACCTATTCAACAATCTAATGAATCGCTTTCTAGTTCACATAAATTAACACCATTACACAATAAAACTGATAATGAAAGTCAATATGAGGATTCTAACAATCCTATTATTATGGTTTCAAAACATAATAATCGATTACTTAATGATTTACATAGGGCAAATGATGAAATAAATGAACTCTCTATATCGTACGACACATTAAATTCTAAACATCAAGAAATATTACAAAAGATCAAAACAATAGATGAGGAAAATAAATCAACTGTCGAAAAATGTCAATTTTTGGAGAAAGAGAAAGAAGATTTGATAGACAAAAATGGTAAATTAAAAACAAAATTAAAAGAAATTAAAGATGAGATTAGTATGTTAAATTCTAATCAAAATTTATTGCAAGATAAATATGATCATATTTGTAAAGAAAATGAAAATTCAATACAAGAAAAAGAATCGTTACAGAATAAATTTAAAGATTTGAATGAAATGATTGAAAAAAATAATGAAACAATTAAAAATTTGGAGAAATCAAAATTTGAATTATCAGAAAAAATGACATCTCATATTGATGAAAATCAAAATTTATTGAAAGAAAAAAAAGATCTTTCCCAAGAGCTAGAAAATTTAAAAAAACAATTAAATAAAAAAGATCAAGAAATTGAAAGTTTAAAGACACAATTAAATCAATTACTCAATTCAGAAAAAGAAAATTCTGATGATTTGAAAGAAAATGTTCAAAATTTAACGTTGGAAAGAGATAATCTTAAGAATAAACTTGATACTTTTCAGTTGGAAAAAAATGAAGAGATTAAAAATTTGCAAACGGAGTTAACTGAAATTAAATCCAATCTTGAAACGAGTCAAGAAAATGTCAAAACAACTAGTGATGATCTTGAAAATGTAAGAAAACAATTATCAGAAAAAGAAAAAGAAATAATTGATTTGCAAAAAAAATGTGATGAAGCTAATGATGAATCAAGCATTCGTATTGCTGAAGTAAATGAATTAAATTCAGAAATTGAAACATTAAAGGAAGAAAAATTACAATTAGAAGAAGCTAACAATAAATTATTAGAAGATATAGAAACTAAAAAAATTGAACATGAAGAGAAATTTGAAGAATTTCAAAAAATTTCAATGGAATTAGAAAGTTTACAAATTAAAAATTCTAATGTTGAGAATGACCATTTAAAAGAACTAGAGACTCTTCATAAAGATGTTAGTTCTTTAGAAGAATCTTTAAGAGTTAATCATGAAAGTTCAGAAATATTGAAAAATGAAAATGAAGAACTTAAATTAAAATTAGTTAATATTGAAGAACGAGTAAAAGAAGATAAGGAAAAAGAAAAGGAAGAAAAACAAAAACAAGAAAATAATTTATCTGATAAATTTAATTCCAAAGAGAAAGAATTAGAAGAAAGAATTGAAATACTTGAAAAAACGAAAATTGCATTAGAGACAACAAATATTGAAAAGGAAACTTTAATCAAGACTTTAAATAATCAAATTCAAGATTGGAAGACTAAATTAGAAAATAAAGATAAAGATACAAATAAAAGATTAAGGTTATTAGCTGAAGATTTATATCATCAATACTCTTCTAAACATGAGCAAAAAGTTAAAAATTTGAAAAAAACATATGAGGGAAAATATGAAAGTGAAATAAAACAACTTTCATTAGAAAAAGATGGTTATAAAGAAGAAATTGAAAGATTAAATAAACAATTAAAAGGTGAAAGGGAAGAAAAAAGAGAATTATTAAGATCAATGGAAGCTGAAGATAAAAAACAATGAGTTTTCAAATTTTAGGTTTTTTTCTTATTTTATCTTGTTAAGTACTAAATATGTATACAGGAGCACAATTTTACTATGAAATAAAGAAATGTTTATGAAAATCAATAAATAAATAAATAAATAAATAAAGTAGGAAATAAATATATCGTTAGAAGTGAAATAATACACTAAAGGAAAAAAAATAACTTACTTAGTTATATTCTTTTCTGCATTTCTTTTTTTAATGATGCTTTCAATGAAAAATTCCCCAGCTTTATAAGAAGATCTTACTAAAGGACCAGAGGCACAATATTTGAAACCTAATTCCTTTTCAGCGACATTTTTCCAATGTTTAAATTTACTTGGATGAACATAATCAACGACTTTCATATGTCTCTTTGTTGGTCTCATATATTGACCAAAAGTGACAATATCACAATCAACTGCTCTTAAATCTTTTAAAGTTTGCATAACTTGTTCATCAGTTTCACCTAAACCTAACATCAAAGAGGATTTTGTAATTAAAGATGGTACAGTTTCTTTTGCTCTCTTTAGGACAGATAAAGATTGTCTATAAGTAGCCCTTCTATCTCTAACGTGTGGTGTTAATTCTTCAACTGTTTCCATATTATGTGCATAAACGTCTAACCCACTCTTTGCCATAATATCAACCATTTCCATATCACCTTGGAAATCACCAGTCAAAGCTTCGACTAAAACTTTATTATTTGTCTTTTCTTTTATCAATCTAACTGTCTTAGCTAAATGATTTGCACCACTATCAATTAAATCATCTCTATCAACTGTTGTTAGGACAACGTAACCTAAACCCCATCTTTTAATAGCTTCAGCGGTATTTTCAGGTTCCATTGGATCTGGTGCCTTTGGAGTTCTACTTGTCTTTACAGAACAAAATCTACAACCTCTTGTACATGTATCACCTAATAACATAATAGTTGCAGTTGCCTTTGACTTATCTTTACCACCCCAACACTCACTAATATTTGGACATTTTGCTTCTTGGCAAACAGTATTTAATTTTAAGTTTTTAACATCAGCAAAAAGTTTATTAAAATTTTTACCCTTTGGTATTGGTACTTTTAACCAATGTGGTATCTTTTCAGTATCAGTATTTGAATTTTTCTCTAATGGATCAAATTTAAAGTCTGCTGCTTTACCAGTGATAAAATCTTGAAAAGATGGACCCATATTCAATTCATCTTTAAATTGTGTTAATCTTTTTCTTGTTGTCTTTTCATTATTTGATAAAGTTGATTTAGTTAAATTTAAACTTGTTGTCGATAATAATTTATAATTTGCTTTATTTAATAAAAAATTGGAATTTCTAGTTAATGATAACATTTTTACTATACTATTTTATTACAATTTTAAAGAATGGAAATGTTATTTTTTCAATTGTTAAATTTATTGAGCAAATTTGTTGTTTCATTTTTATATCAAATTATATTTTTATAATTAATAATCTTATCATAAAGTTAAAATTGACTCTGCAAAATTTAGAAAACGAAAAAAAAAAAAAGAGAGAAGAGAAGACAAACGAGATTTGAAAAAACAAGCAAGAAAAATTTGTGTAGAAATAAAAATTAATTTTCTGATATCAAATTAATAATTTTATATTGAAAATGTATTCAAATAATGGAAATTATGATCGTCCACCTGCTCCACCGGGTGGATCTTTTAATGATGGTAGTTATAATAGACCACCAGCCCCAATGAGAGGGAATGATAATGGAAACTATAATAACGGTGGTTATAATGATGGAAACTATAATAGTGGTAATTATAACAATGGAGGTTATAACAATGGAGGTTATAACAATGGTAATTATAGTAATGGTGATGGTTATAATGAAATTGGCTACAATAATGCTAGTAACAATAATGATAATTATCAAAGACCAATGGCTCAACCACCTACAGGAGAACAAAGTTTTACAAATGATAATAATAATAATTTATCATTCAATTATTCACAATGTAATGGACGTCGTAAAGCATTAATTATTGGTATTAATTATATTGGTTCTAAGAATGCATTAAATGGTTGTATTAATGATGCACATAATATTTTTAATTTCTTGACAACAAAATATAATTATCAAAAAGATGATATTGTTATGTTAACAGATGATCAAACAAATTTAATGAGTGTACCAATTAGAGAAAATATAATTCGTGCTATGCAATGGTTAGTTAAAGATGCACAATTTAATGATTCATTATTTTTCCATTATTCAGGTCATGGTGGTTTAACTAAAGATTTAGACGGTGATGAAGAAAGTGGATATGATAGTGTTATTTATCCTGTTGATTTTGAACAAAATGGTCATATAGTTGATGATTTAATGCATGATATAATGGTTAAAACATTACCAAGAGGTGTTAGATTAACAGCATTATTTGATTCATGTCATTCAGGTAGTGTCTTAGATTTACCATATTGTTATTCAACAAAAGGTGTTGTTAAAGAACCAAATATGTGGAAAGATGTTGGATCTGATGGTTTACAAGTGGCAATGGCATATGCATCGGGTAATAAAGGAGCCTTAATGAAATCTATTGGATCATTATTTTCAACGGTTAAGAATTCTGTTAATGGTAATGATAGTAATAGAGAAAAGATAAAACAAATTAAATTTAGTTCAGCAGATGTTATAATGTTTTCTGGATCAAAAGATAATCAAACATCAGCAGATACAGTTGAAGGTAATGAAAATGTTGGTGCAATGTCATATTCATTTATTAAGGTATTATCATTACAACCACAACAATCATATTTAACGTTATTACAAAATATGAGACAAGAATTAAATGGTAAATATACACAAAAACCTCAATTATCATCATCACATCCAATTGATGTTAATTTACAATTTATTTTTTAAATGATAATAGTATTATTATTATAAAAAAAGAAATATAATTATATACATATATATATATAAGATTAAATATCTTCATTTTCTTTATTTAATTTTTGTTTAATTTCATCTTTAATTTTAATTTCTTTTTCATTAAATTCTAATTTAGTCTTTTCAATTTTTTGTTCAATTTTTTCAATATTTAATTTAGTTTGATTATCTTGATTTTCATTAAATTCATTTAATTTTGAATTTAATTGTTCGATTGTCTTTGGTAAATCATTTGATGAAATTGGTACAGTGATATCTAATTCAGATAAACTTGCAATTAAAGTTGGTTCTAAAGAAAATTTACCATCAATTTTATTAAAGATAGTATTATTGTTATCGGTATTATTATTATTTTGATTTTGATTTTGTCTTTTCTTAAATTTTTTAGATTTTGATGGTGCAGAAGTATTTGAATTAAAGAAATTATCTTTTTTAGTATCTAATTTAACTAAATCATTATTTTCAATTTTTTTAATTGGTAAAATTGTCTTTGTTTCATTAAAATCGATTAAATTTTTCTTTGGTTTAATAAAAGTTGGATCTAAGATTGATAAGATATTTTCAATTAAATTAATTTCATAAGTGAAAGCAGGAGTCTTTGCATGATTTAATTCTTCATTTAATTTTAAAAGAGTATCATTTTTTTCATCGATAAAATTTGATAAAAATTCTTGTTCTTTACGTTTTAATTTTTCATTTTCTAGTTTAATCTTAAATGATTTAAATTCGTTATCAAAATCAGATCTAATTTTTTTAATTTGATCAAAGATTTCATTACGTTTATTATATAAAGCAGAACGTTTATTATAGTAGACTTGTCTCTTATCATAAAAAGTCTTTGAATTTTCATTAATTTTATTTAATTCTGATTGATTTTTTTCGAAATTATTTGAAAGATCCTTTGAGATAACGTTTTGTTTATTTAATTGATCTTTTAATTCGATAATTTTTTGTTTATCGTTATCGATTGAAATTTTAATTGGATCAATAATTTTTAAATCTTTAATTAATTTATTTAATGATTGAATTTCTTTAAATTTTAATTTTTCTTCAACGATTGAAAGATTACCAGATTCGATTTGAGATTCGATATTAATAATTTTTTCATTAGCGTCATTAATGTTTAAATTTTTGAAAGAATTATTATTAATTGAAATTTTTGTATTAATTTCATTATTTTTTCTTTTAATTTGTGAATCTAATAATTTAATTTGATCAAAGATTGAATTTCTCTTTAATTTTAAATCAGCTTGATCTTTAATAATTTTTTTATTTAAATCTTGTAAATCTTTACGATTAATTGTCTTTGAATCATTTAATTGAAATTGATCGATTTGTTTTTTAATTAAATTAATTTCTTGATCAATTTTTTTCAATTGAATATTTAGAGTTTCTAATTTTTTATCTCTAATGGTAACATCAGGTTTTTTAATAAAATTTTTTTTAATGTTGTTGTTATTATTTTCGGTAGACATAATTGATGGTTTTGTGTTTGTAGTAGATTATTTAGTATGGTTGCAATATAAGATAGATAAAATAAAGGTTTATATAATTTGCTCGAGTGAAAAAATTTTTCAATGATAAAAAGACACGTCAAAAGAAAAAAAAAAAACGGTGGGGTGTTCGAAATGGTTTGTGTGTGGGTGCACGGGCTTTAGGGCTAGGGATAGGGCTAGGGTTAGGGTTAGTCCTTGAAGTATTTACAAGTGTCGTTACATACGATTATCTAAGCAGTCTGTCAATGAGCAATGCACCTGCGACGCTGACGTTCAACGAGTCGAGTTTTTGCTGCGACGAGTGTCTGTTGAAAGGTATCTGGACCAGGTAGTCTGCGTTTTGAATGATTTGTTTGTGGACGCCGGAACCTTCGTTGCCCACCACTAGGACGACGGGGGTTTTCGTGGCGAGTCCCTCGAGGTCTTGCAACGGCAAGGCCTTGTCACGAATGAACTGTTGTTGTTGGTCGAAACAGTGAGCAGCGACTGTTGTCCATTGTTTGTTGTTGTTTAGCAGCGCGGGCAAGTTGTCGACGGCAAACAGCGGCAACGAGGGCGACTCGAGGGTACCCGCACTTGCCTTGGAGACTGCGGGTGACAACCGTGCGCCGTCACGCTGCGAGAGCAAGACGAGATCCACGCCGAGAAAATACGCACTGCGGATCAGCGCGCCGACGTTGTGCGGGTCTTGCACGCGGTCCAGGCACAGCGCCACGGGGAACCGGCAGTCCGCGTGCGGCAGCTCGAGCCGGACAGCGCCGTCCGCAGTGACCACCCGCCCGTCGCTGCCGTTACCCAGATCCAGCAGCCGTTTTATCTGCAACGGTCTTGTCTCCAGCACGACGCCGTTGTGCGGGTTGTGGCCGCTCAGCGAGTTCAGACGGCCCCTGTCAACAGCCTCGGCGGCTATTTGCTGGCTCTGGCACATCTCCAATACTGCTTGCACACCCGCACCCGCACCCGCACCCTCGTTGTAG
>JAMSGN010000333.1:0-10329 GCA_030462905.1 Jamesozyma gamospora
ATTAATGAGAAAATTAGCAACTCATGGACAAGCTATTTTATGTACTATCCACCAACCTTCTGCTATTCTAATGCAAGAATTTGATCGTTTATTATTTTTACAAAAAGGTGGTAAAACTGTTTATTTTGGTGAATTAGGTAAAGGTTGTAAGACAATGATTGATTATTTTGAAAGTCATGGTTCTCACAAATGTCCTCCAGAAGCTAATCCAGCTGAATGGATGTTAGAAGTTGTTGGTGCTGCTCCTGGTTCACACGCTAATCAAGATTATCATGAAGTTTGGAGAAATTCTGAACAATTTCAAGCTGTTCATAATGAATTAGATAGATTAGAAACTGAATTACCTGGTAAAAATGCTAATGGTCAAGATGATGACGAAACTAATAAAGAATTTGCTTCTGGAATTCCTTATCAAATTAAATTAGTTTCTAAACGTTTATTTCAACAATATTGGAGATCTCCAGAATATTTATGGTCTAAATTTATTTTAACTGTTTTCAATGATTTATTTATTGGTTTTACATTTTTCAAAGCAGGTACTTCATTACAAGGTTTACAAAATCAAATGTTAGCAATGTTTATGTTTACTGTTATTTTTAATCCATTATTACAACAATATTTACCAGCTTTTGTTCAACAAAGAGATTTATATGAAGCAAGAGAAAGACCATCAAGAACATTTTCTTGGAAAGCGTTTATAGTTTCACAAATTTTAGTCGAAGTTCCATGGAATTTCTTAGCAGGTACTATTGGTTATTTTATTTTCTATTATCCAGTTGGTCTTCAAAATAATGCTTCTGAAGCTGGTCAATTGCATGAAAGAGGTGCTCTATTTTGGTTATATTCAACAGCATTTTTTGTTTATGTTGGTTCAATGGGTTTAATGACTATTTCTTTCAATGAAATTGCAGAAAATGCTGCCAATATGTCAAGTTTATTATTTACCATGTGTCTTTCTTTCTGTGGTGTTATGGTTACTTCTGATGCTATGCCAAGATTTTGGATTTTCATGTATAGGGTTTCACCTCTAACATATTTAGTTGATGGTTTATTATCTGTTGGTTTGGCTAATGTTCCAATTATTTGTGGTAAAAATGAATATTTACAATTTACGCCAGCTCCTGGTATGAATTGTGGCGAATATATGAGTCCATATATAAAAATGGTTGGTACAGGTTATTTACTTGATCCAAGTTCAACAGATTCATGTAAATTTTGTCAATATTCTGAAACAAATGATTTCTTAGCCACTGTTGGTTCAAATTATTCACATAGATGGAGAAATTATGGTATTTTTATTTGTTACATTGCATTTAATTATATTGCAGGTGTTTTATTTTATTATTTAGCAAGAGTACCAAAGAAGAGTGGTTGTAAGAAGGATAAAAAATAAATTTAATTTTTTTAAAAAATACCCAAAACATATATTCTTTATACATTATAGTTTAATTATTTAATTTAATAATTTTTTTTTTTGAGTTAAGTCTTCTGAATACTAGTACAATTTTTGACAATTCTTAAATATATTCAAAACATAATAATTCAAAAAAATTTGACTATTATAAAAATGCATTAATTAGTGACTGAAAGTAAATAAATATATAAAATCTCTATAGCTAATTTAGTTTATTTATATTATGATTTTAATGATTATCATTTATTATACTTGATAATAAATTTGATAAACTTGGAATATCATTATCAGAAAGTTCAAGACCTTCAACCATTTGAATACAATTAGAATCTATGCTATGGATAAAATTTTTCAAATTATTAAAATCATTTGAGTTATTTAAAATAATTTCTTTATCATTTAAAAAAATTAAAAATTTTAATAATATAATAATACAAATACAAGTTTTAATTATTAAATTATAAATTTCTTGAAATGATTTTTTATTATTTTCCATGGAGATTATATTTTTAAATAAACTTAAATCATTAATAAATTTTAATAAATTTAAAATTTCATTTAAAAAATTTTTTGGTTTTAAAAATTTATTTATTAAATCAATTGATTTTGAATTAAATTTTTGGAAAAAATCATAATTTAACTCTATAAGTTCATTAATTGTATTTTCTAATAATAAAGGTATAAAGATTATATCTTTTGATAAAAAATTTGTATTAAAAAATGAATAAAATTGATAAAGATTTGACATATTAATTAAACTTAATGATAAATTTTTAACTATATCATTTAAATCCATCTTTGGCATTGTTAAAAGACGACCTCTTGGTATAGTTAAAAGAAATTTAAAACAATGATAAATAATTTTTCTTCTCAATTCCATTGATTTTTCAATCTTGTAAGAGTTTGTAAAGATAAATCTTTGAAAGAAAGTCTTTGATAAATGATTTTCATTATGATAAACTGGATGAATTGTTGTATTATAAAAAAATGATGATTGATCATTGTTCATTTTACAATTAATGAAAATATAATCAGAAAATCTTGTTGCAAAATTTCTTGAATCTAATCTCTTAAAAAATTTTGCCATGGGACTTTCATTTAAAGTTTGTGTGAAAAGAGTTGAAGTCTTTTGATATGATTTTGCATTCGAATAATTAATAGTTGGTGTTTCATTTTGTAAAAAATAATTTTGACGTAATGATAAAAGATCTAAAAAAATATTTAATAAAGGTAACCAAATTTCATAACTAGTTAAAAATAATGTATCATTATTCTTTGCATTTAAATCAATTGAATTTGATAAAGTCCAAAGAATCATATTAATAAATTCACCAGGTTGATTTAATTTTAAATTTAATAATGGATTTCCTAATACTTCAGTTTTATTCTTTAGACAAGAAAAGTACGATTCATACGGATTTTCTAATAAATTTAAATCAAATTCATCAATTTTATTTGCTTCATCTTTATAAAAAATATTCGAACCATTATTATCACTATCATCATTATTATTTTTACTAGTTCTTTGATTAAATCTTCTAAAATATTTTAAATCTTTATTTAATTGCAATTTATCAATAGCAATGAAAAATTGACATCTTAATAATTCTAAATCATATTGATTAAATTTTTCAGTATTAAAATCTTTTAAAATTTTAATATAAAATTGTAAAATAAAAATTGCTCTTTTATTTAATGACATTCTAGTAACATTATATGGATCGTTTTGTCGAAGAATTTCATCTTTATAATGATTTGAAATTGTTACTAGAGTAAATAAAATCAAACAGATATCAAATGGCGGTACCGGAAGGAAAATTTTTTCGTTATCATTATCGAGAAACGTATTATTAATTTGACATTCTAAAAAATATAACATATGATCATAATTATTCAAAGTAGTCATAGAATTAAGCAATTCAAAATTTTCTAAATGTTTTGCATTCAAATCTACGAAATAATGGAAAGGATTATTCGACCTATCACTAAGATATTTGGTTGATTTCGAACATGACATATCCTAAATTCATGAGAATTGAAATCTTATAGTATTGAATGATTATAATAATGATCTTTGTAGTTGTAATATCATTTTTATAATTTATATCATATTTAAAGATTTCTTTTCATTGTTTTCTATTTTTTTTTTTCAGTGACGACGCGAAGTATAAAAAAATATCGTGAAAAACGAAAATCATTTCTTTAAAAAATCAAAAATTGCAATAGTTTTATTTTTTATATCAAGAATATAATAAAGAGGATCGTTTGTTATATTTGTATTTGGATCATGATCTTTAATTGATTTTTCGAATTGTAGTAACGTCGTTTCAATTTGGAATGAATCGTTTGAGTTTATAATGTTATTGAACATTGGTTCATTAATAAATGATTTATCCTTTGTTAAGAATTGAAGATAATTTTTTTCAAAATTATCTTTAAATAATTGTAGTCTTTGTTGATGGTTGAATTTTTTGTAATAGAATAGTAATTTCGAAACTATTGATTCTTGTTCTTTCTTTGACGGTATAAATTTTTTAATTTTAAATTCCTTAAATAACGATTTTTGTTCAAATTTAATATCTTGAAAGATTGTATCTTTATTAATATTACTCTTTGCAATAATTTGTGATAAATAATGATATTTTGTTGGTTCTAATTCTTCTTCTTCTTCTTCTACTTTATCATCATTTGATTTGTCACCATTATTTTCACACCATTGTTCAAATAATTCTTCTTTTCTTTGATCATCTGTAATAGTATGAAAAATTGGATCATTTTCTAAAGATTTCAATTGAATTCTCCATGTGGAGAATTTATCTAAATCATATTTATCAAAAAGTTTAATAAAAATTTCTTCAGTTTCATCAAGATTTGTATTCAAATTTTCATCATTGATATCATTTAATTGTTCGTAATCATATGAAACTTCTTCAAAATTGTCATGATTATCGTTTGAACTGTCATTTTCATCTGAATCATTATACGATCCTAACATATCATCTTTTAAATATTGGATCTCCTGAATTAAATCATTATAAATTTCATCTTGTAAAGAATCATTTGATTTATAACCTCTTGCAATGCCAATTAATAAAATTAATTTTTCTTTATCAATTAAATTCAAAAGCTCGTTACTTTCATCATCATTTAATTTTGGAAACGAGTTCAAATCTTTATCAAGATAAAACTTATTACCATCATTACAAATAATTAAATTCCAATCATTTAACAAAGGTATAGCAAATACAGCACTGATAGTTTGATCAACAATTTCTGGTAAATTTGAAGTTTTCTTGTACGATGGTTTAGTCCATGTCGTTTCCTTCGTCTTTGTATTGTAATAATATTTCTTACCGTTTGGAGCAATGAATTGTTTCCATAACTTTGTTCCAAGATCACGATTCTCCATGATTTTCAATTATTATTCTTCTTTGTTGAAAGTTTTGCATTTTATTATTTGTATTTTATTATTTTCTTTATGGCGGGAAATTTCAACATAAAGTAAACAAATTTCAATAAAACAACAAGAAACAATTTCTACAGTTTTGATCGATAAAAGAGTTATAAATTTGGTTTTCATCATTTCAGTTTATCAAGAAATGAGGTATGTTTATTGTGTAATGTTTTGTGAAAGATATCAATGGTTTCCACGGTTTTACTAACATGCAACACAACTTCTTATAAAGATCGTTTATATCTACAAGTAACGTTCCAGTCGGGTATCAAACACCAAGTTTCCCATCTTTACGATGGCCTATTTCTAATAAGAAGTACAGTTTGGCTTTTCTTTATAATGTGGTTGATATTTGGAAATTCACACTATACTGGTGTCTTATATTCAATGGTGTCTTCTATGCAGTATCGGGACTCCTAGCAAGTTTTACACATAGAACCAAACGTCGTGCATTTTGTATTTTGCTAGCATACATCGTCTATGGAGGCATCCAGGCTGTTATCGTCGGTACAGCAATGGGATTTCTCATTGGAGCCATGTACAAATCGGGACTGTTTGCCATGTCCACATGGATTCCCATGTGCTGTGCAGTGACACAAATCCTTTACGACGTGATTACAAGTTATGCTCCATTGGGTTGAAACATTTTATTAAGGAATCGTTATTACTGCCAATTGTCACGTGATTTAAGAGGCTTCGGTTTTTATTCTATTAAGGAGAAACAAACAGTGATTTTAAAACTGACAAATTTTACAAATAACATACAAGAACATCCTGACAAATAATATCATATCAACAATGTCCTCTGCTATTAATCGTTCAATTAATAATATTAAAAATGAATTAGAGTTCTTAAGAGAATCTAATGTCATCTCTAATGATGATTTCCAACAAATTAACAATATTTTATCAAAAAATTCAAATTCACAAAATCAATTGGAATATGCTGAAGCTGTCTACGCTTTTGAACCTCAACAGGATGGTGATTTAAGATTACAACCAGGTGATAAGATTCAAATCCTAGAAAAACCTTCCCCTGAATGGTTTAAAGGTAAATCAAACGGTAAAATCGGTATATTCCCATCAAATTACGTTAGATTACAAAATCAAGAATCACGTTCAAGTCCTGCACCACCACAATATATTAATCAAAATAATAGTTTACAACAACAACCTTTCCCACCACCATCAACAAATTACTATCAACAACCTCCACAACAACAACAACAACAACAACCAGTTATAGTTCAACAACCTGAAAAGAAACAAAGTTCTCATCATTTGAAAAAGTTTGGTAGTAAATTAGGTAATGCTGCTATCTTTGGTGCAGGTGCTACTATTGGTAGTGATTTAGTTAATAGTATATTCTAAATTGTGCTAGTATAGTCTACTTTAAATTATACTATTATAATAGTTTTATTTTACATACATATATATCTTTTATTTTTTTTTAGCTTATGGTTTAATTAAATTGTTTTTTAAGTTTCTTTCATTCTCTTTTTAAAAAAATCTTGAATAAACATGATATATTCTATTAATTACATTTAATTTCAATTCATTATTAAAATTAATATTAATTAATTCATCAATATCTCTAAACCATTCATTTTTTCTTTCTCTTGGTATAATAATATTACCAATAAAATATAAATTTGAAATTTCCATTATTAATAAACCATGATTTAAAGATTTTAAATCATCTGAATCATTTTCAAAATTTGAATAATTTAAATGATTTTCAACATTATTTAAACTTAAACTTAATTTTAATTTATAATTTTCAATATTTGTCCATATAGTACCTAATTTAATTAATTTAATTAAAATTCTAATAAGATAATAAATTAATAATATAGCTGGTGATATTGCCATTATACCAAATACTAATTGTTGTGATTTTAACATTTTATCAATACCATTCAAAGCTAATGATCCATCAACTTTTGTCTTTTGAACTTGAATTAAAATAGATCTAATTAATTTACCTGTTAAGATATTCTTTATAGGGTTATTTAATTCATTTTCATAAATTTTCATAAATTCATCTAAATTACCATGTTTAATTTGATTAATTAAATCAATTTCATTAATTGAAGTAATATCAATTTGATTATCTTTAATAAAATTAATTATCATTCGACATAATGATTCCATTTCACTATCTAATGTACCACTTGACATCATTGCAATTTGACTATCATTATCATGTTTTACCGTTGACCAAATATTTTTAATTGGTTTCCAAACCCAATTATACATTAAACCTAATAAAAATTTATAAATATTTTCATTTAACCAATTTAAAATTTTAAATCTACTAAACCAAATAATTCTTATTAATTTAGGACCATTTAATAAAGTTAATAAACCAATTGGCCAATATCTAATTAAAAAATTTGGTTTTTCAATAATAATCTTATTAATTTTATTTGGTTTAACAATAAATTTATTTGTTTCATTAATAATATCATTTAAACTATTAAATTCTACATTATTATTATTAAAATTTTTTAAAAATTTTGAAAGTATATTAAATTTATGTTCAATATCATTTTCAAAATTTTCATTTTTAGAAAAATTTTCAATTAATTTACCAAAATTAATTATAAAAATTTTATTTTGATCAATGATAAAATTATATTTATTTTTAATTTCATTATTAATTAATATCTTTGGTAAATTTAAAAAATAATTAATTTTATAAAAAATTTTTTTTAAAAATTTTTTATCTTGATATTTATCTTTACGTTGTGGTAAACCAATAATTTGAAAATTTTGTAACATAAAAATTTTATTAATCTTTGGTTCAATTTCTTGATTATAAAATTTCTTTGATAAATTTTTCAAATCTTTAAAATTTGTTATATTTTTAGATTTAATTGATGTCATCTTATAAAAATTAATTATTTTATTATAAAAAAATTTTGTTAAATCAATTGTCTTTGAAATTGATGTTTGTAAACAATATATTATTGTATTAGAAAATGAATTATTAATTGATTTATAATACCATTCTGTATCAATTGCTTTTGGAAGATTAATTAAAGTTTCTGTTATTAAACTATGATAACATATAATTAATGTATAACGAGAAATAGCATTAATAAGAGTTCTTTCAATAATTAAATTAATATTAGCATTGTTATTAATATCACTATTAGTTGTTAAAATTTTATTGTAACGATTATTAATATCTTTTATAGAAGTCATTGTCATTAAAGGCATTTCATTAATAATATTTGATAAATTAATTAAATCAAATTGTCTTGAAATATTATTATTTTCAATATTTTTAGAAAATTTTTTTACAATAGATTTAATTCTGTGTAAATTATTTTGTAAAATTTCAATATTTGCATTATTTGAATCATAAGGAAGTAAATTATAATTTTTTTCAACGATATTTTGATTTAAACTAAGTTTTTCAAAAGAATTTTGTAATTCTTCATCAGTAGAATGAATCAAATCAAGGATTGATTGATCTAAAAGCATAGTTTTAAGTGACTTACTTTATTAGTACCTTCTTTATGAATCAGTTATTAATCATAATTTTTGTTAAGGGTTTTCTTTATACATTTTCATTAAAACCGAAATAATCAAATCAAGAAAAATCTGATTAAATTTAATTGGACAAAAATCTCAAATGAAATTAAAAAATAGTTTTAAATTATACAATTTTTGTCCCGTTATTTGACGATATGAAAGATAAAATACAATATTTTATTATTATAAGTTGTACCTTTTTTTTTATCTTTATTATTCTGAAATGAATTTCGTGTTCTGCGCGGTTTTCTGTGCGCATCAGATTCACGAACTTAACAGAAGCTTCTAGAAAAACTAACAGATCTGAGATTTCATTTGCTTATATAAAGAAATCATAATTTAAAAGATATTGAATTGTATGGAAATTTATGTCGAATTGATAACAATCACATGGCAAAGACATTATGAGTCAATCTTCGGTAGTAAACAATTTAAGTTATTTTAACAAAGAAAGTACTTTAATCAATAGGAAAAGGAAAAGATTGTATTCTAATGATAATAGTTTATCATCAAATTTTGATCGAAATAATGTTTTAGATTGTAAATTATTACAAGATTCTAATGATAAAATATTATGTGATATTCAAGATAATTTTAATGGGTTTATGACTATAACAATAACTAAGATGATACCGAAAAATATCTTAAATAATAAAATTAGAGAAATCGTTTATAAAATTAAAAATGATACATATAATCCAAGTTTTGAAATCTTTACGGATAAAAATGGTAATCAAATTTATTTAGAAAATTTTAAAGATGATATTTCATCATTTATCAAGACAATTTCAAATTTAAATTTATCAGATATTAAAGAATCAATTTCCAAAGAAACATTTAAAAATTTTCAAATTAAATTAATTAATAATGGTCAAAATATTAGCATATACAGTATTAGAAACAATTTTATAAGACTCATTAATCTTAATAAATTAATTTATGATTATCCAATTTTAAATTATAAAATATGTGAGGATCCTTCATTAAATTCAAATTTTGATTTAGCTAAATGTATTATTACAATTAAAACAGATAATAATATTCAATTTAATGAATCTGATAATTTTTTCATGGAAACAAATTCAAATTTAATTAATAGATTAATTCAACAAGAAACAATAAAGATTAAGAATGATAATTTAATAAATAAAATTTTATCACATAAAAAATTGAAAAAATTTCAAAATAATAAAATAAATTATTCACCAATCTTAGAAGATATTGATGATGAGGAATTAAATAAAATTTCAAATGATAATTCTTTACATCCATATATAATTGATACCATTCAATAATATAATTTAATGACATTTGCATATATAAAATTAAGTAAATAAAAATTTATATAGATTAAAACAATTTTTATCCAATATACTTAAATTTACTGAACTCTTATAAGTTTAAAAAAAACATTATTATCAAATCAAATAAATTAAAATGAAAAACTTTTTTTAATGTTAAAGGGATTAATTATAATTATTATTTAAGGTTTTAGCAAGAACAAGAAAATTATAACAAAATGTTAAAAATATTCATTCTTAAATTATCATGAAAATGTATTTGATGAAATTGTTTATAAATCAAAAAAAAAACAAAAAACAGTATACTGATCGAGATAACATAATCGATGTTAATAATACACTTATCTACAGTTTCTTGTCTCATTTATGGATTTAAAAAACAAATCTCTAAGGCGGTTTTAGATAGTACTCGAACTTTCAAATTTGTTGTAGTCAGTCTTCGAGCGCCCTCGAAGATGTTCTAGAATATTCCATGAATTAAGTTCCAATAATTCCGATGGAACATAATAACATTCGATTAAGAAATATCTGGAACATTCTATTGAAACAAATGTTGAAACCATGGAATGGAAATCAAACGTATATAAAGGATGACAGATTTCATGAAATTGAAATAT
>JAMSGN010000334.1:0-10327 GCA_030462905.1 Jamesozyma gamospora
CTATAATCTTCTTTTAAAATATAATAATAAAAAACAAAAATAAAGTATTTGTATTCGTTTATTATGTGAATCTTTCTATATTCAATACAGTAAAATAAAACTACATGAATTGTCTCATGTTATTAGTTACTATCTACATATTTTTTTTTAAAAATTATTATTTGTTGATATATTAATAAGTACATATAATTATGAAAATATTGTTACATTCTTTTCTATTTTTATTTTTGATTACTATCTATCTTATGATAGGATGTTAAGTTTATTTGTACATACGATGTAACCTTTTTAATTAGGTATTAACGAAATGTCAATATGCAATGATTTATATATTTGGGGAGAGGAAAGAAAATGAAATGAAATGAAATGAAATGAAATGAAAAAAAATTGTCAATAATTATGCTGACCAATATCTATACAATTGTGGAGCTTCAATCGATATTGGTTTAACATCATTTTCATTATGTGCAGTATTATTATCAATTTTATCTTCATTAGTTTCATCTTTCTTAGTTTCAAAATTTGATCCAAAATTTATTGATAATGGTTTTGATAATAAATTTTTAATATCATTTAATGAATTTGTTAAATTTTCTGTTTCATTTTCATTTAACTTAATCTTTTTAGATAAATTTTCAAAATTTTCATAAATTAAATTTGATTGTTTAGCAAATAATAATCTTTGAACTAAAAATTCTTCTTGTTTTCTTTCTAATGTTTTTTTTTCAAACTCCATTGATTTTTCTAATTTATCAAAAATTTTTAATTTTGTATTTAATTTTTCCATTTGAATTTCTATCAATTGATTTGTTAATTTATTTAATTGTCTTTCTTCATTTGTGGCAAAAATATGTGAACGTAATCCTAAAGTTGCTAAAGCAATTTCTGAACCTTCTTTAACATCATTTGAATGATCTACAGAATTTGTCTGCAGAATTGAATCCTTTGATGTTACTTCTGAAGTAATTTCTTTTTCATCTTTAATTTTATCATCATTTTCATTTTCATCCTTAATTTTATCATCGTTTTGATGTTCATCTTTAAGTTCATTTACATCTTCATCAGCTATATTTGAATTTTCAATTTCTTTTAATGCACGATTTGTCATCTTTTGTACAATCTTTGGATCAACTAAACCAACTAGAAATGCAATAGTAGATAATACAGGATTTTCACTTTTTGAAAATGGTAAATGTGGTGCAAATTTTAAAGGACCTAAATCGCAAACATTAATTAAAGAATCTTTATCATTATTATCATTTTCTTTTCCATTATTTTTATGTAATTTACGAATATCTTGATATAAAAATTTATCTTCAATTGGTAATTGTAAAAATTTTAAAATACATTCTTCAGGTGATTTATTACCAACTGATTTTGCAATTTTATACCAATTTGAACCAAAAGTTTGTAAACCTTTTAATAAATTTTTTAAATCATTTTTAGTCCAATTATCATTAATATTTTCTAAAATTTTTGGTCTTTTAATTTTATTTTCATTTAAATTAATTTCATTATCATTATCATTTGTTTCTTGATCAGATATTGAACGTTTTTGACTTTCAACTTTTAAGTATTTATGTAAAGTACTCTTTGAATTATCAATATCCATCATTTTTTTTAATTTTGCCATATCGGGTAATTGAACCGATGGTTTATAACTTTCAAATGGGAAAATACCTCTTGGTGCATCATGTTTTGTTGAAAATTCATTTGTTAATGGTGGTTCAACATTTTTTGGTAACGAATTGATATTAATTTGATAATTAATTAACCCCCATTTCATTAAAAATTTATGAATTCTAAAGATTGTTGCAGCATCACCTGAAACATTTCTTCTAGCGGCAGTGACACTAAAATATTCATTTGGATTTAAACGATATGAATTAACCATAAAATTTCTATATTTAATATAAATTTCTGGTGTCTTTGAAATAATTCTATTTGTGAAAAATTCTGGTAAAGATTTTTTTTCAATTTGATGAATTTTTTTCAAATTAAACCATGATGAATAATTTGGTATAATAATTTCATGAGATTGTGGAATAAACACATCTTGTGAAGATTTTTTTATAATATTATTTAATTTATTTGGTGATGTTGATGCTATAGTAGCAATATCAATATTAGGTTTATTATCATTTTCAAATTTAATATTTGTTGTTTTTGTATCTTCATTAATAATTGATTCTTTTAATGAATTTACATCTTTTGAAGATTCTTCTATATTTGTAAGTACTGGAGTAGTAGTTTCTGTTTCTGTTATTAATGGTGTAACACTTACGGAAGATTCTTTAAAATCTGGATTTAAAGATAATGGAGTTTTATCATCGACCTCCATATCATCATCATTAGTAATATTATCATTGTTGATGTTATCATTGGTATTGTTATTATCAGTATCGTCATTATTGTTATTTTCGGTATTAGTAATATTGGTTTCAAGGTTTTCATTTTGTATAGTTTGATTATCACCAAATATTTCATTTTGTGTGGTTCTATCTTGGGCTGTGTCATTTTGTGTGGTTATATCTTGGGATTTGTCATTTTGTATAATTTGATTATCCTCGGATATTTCATCTTGTATGGTTTGATTATCTTCAGATAAATTATTTTGTATAGGTTGAGTATCTTCAGATAATTCTTGTTTAATATTATTATTATCTATTAAATCATGTTTACTAGTATCATTTTCAATAATTTGAGATCCTTGTTTAATATCATTATTATTATTCTCTATCTTGTCATTAAATTCATTTTCATTTGATATCAGATAGCTATTATCATTTTCATTGGTTTGATTTTCATTTTCTATATTATTATCATTATCATTATTTGTCTCTATAAAATCATTTATCTTATTCTCATTATCATCATTTTCAACAATTTTATCATCATCAATCTTATCATTTGAAGAAGATAAATCACCAAATAAATCTTCATTTTCATTGTGTAATTGTTCATCACTATTATTATCATTATTAGCATTGATATATGAAAAATCTAATATATCTTCAGTACCGTTATTGCCGCTGTCATAATTTTCATTATGATTATTTATATTACTTGAGTCTTGATAATTCATTATTTTCTGGTTTGAAATTGTCTTATACTAATAAGTGTCAAACACAAGAATATTATACTATAATTTTCAACGTCGATATACGCTGTCTTGACTTCGTTTTGTTAATCCAGATATCATAATCCCACCACACTATTTTATAGATTGTTTTTCTTCTTGCTTTTGGTGTTTTTTGTTCTTGAAAGAAAAAAAAAAATATATGAATTTTGTTGCCCGGACACTTTTGAAAATCATTTTGCACGGTTTTCGAGTTTCGTGTCGTGTGGAATGTTTTTTTTTTTTACAAACGGGGCAATTTTCATTAAAACAAATCAAAACTTTCAATATTTTATTAATAGATTAAAACTATATGATATACAAAATATATACAAAAAAACCCATTTTTAATAATACTAATATTCTGTCGTTCATTCATACAAGGTAATATGATATTTGAAAGGAATAATAAATGTTTTAGTAGTCTGATTTTATTAGTTTTGTTGTTATGTCAAAGATGTTTATGTGATCTTATCTTAATTGAACCTGAAGCTGGTGATTCATATTCTGCTTCAGGAAGTTCTGTTAAGATTCCATTAAAAATTTTGGATGATGGTAATGCACCAACTTTTGATAAATTTGTTTCTATTAAATTTGCATTATGTACAGGACCAAATGATGATATTAATTGTTTAAAATCATCATTACAAGGTTTAAGTCCAAATAGTTTGAAAAAGAGTACAACAGATGATAGTGATTATTATAGTTATGATATTTCATTTGATTCTTCATTAGTTGGTTCAGGTCAATTTTATATTCAAGTTAATGGTGTTATAGATTCACATGAATATACTATTCATTATTCACCAAGATTTTATTTAAAAGAAATGGATGGTACAATAACAACTTATACATATTCCGATTCAACACAACCAACACCAAATGTTATTATTCAAACCACAGAAGCTGCGGCGGTAACAGATTCAAAATCTTTTACTGTACCATATACTGAACAAACAGGTAAGACAAGATTTGCACCAATGCAAACTCAACCACAAACCACTGTTACAGCAACCACATGGAGTCGTAGATTTGCCACTAGTGCAGTAACCTATTATTCGACATTTCGTAAATCATTAGATCAATTAAGTACTATAACCCCTGGTTGGAATTATACTATAACAAGTGGTGTTAACTATGCATCACATGCAGCAGCACCATCTGATAATGGTGGTTGGTATAATCCATCAAAAAGATTAACATTATCGGCAAGAAAAGTTAATTAATTAATTAAAAGAACAATTTTATATATTTTATTTTTTATAAATTTTTTAAACAAAAAAAAAAAAGAAAAAAAAGAGAGAGACATGTTATTTAATATAAATCAGGATATAATTTACATAAATTTTGTAAACTAACAATACCGTTAATACTTAATGATTCATTTTCACCAAGTTTACAATTAACCGAATCTAAGATAATAAAACCTAAATCACCCGAATCTGAAGAACGACATATGAATTCATAAAATTTACCTTGTTCATAATTGGTATTATTAGTGGTAATCTTAACATTATCAAACGTTATTGTTTCAGAATTATCTTTAAAAGCTGTTAAGATTAAAGAATTTTCATTTGGTTGATCTTTAACTTGCGCTATAAGACGAAAGACAGGGTTTGTTAACGATTGTGTTGATAATTCAGCAGGATTAATTCTTGGGGTTTCACTTGCCATCTTTGAAGAGGTTATATATTTTGTTGTTTACCTTGTATTGTTAAAGTTGTGTGTGTAATTAATACTATTAATTAAATTTGTTTCGTGTTTCGTGTTTTTCAAAATCTGCGTGGAGCGTGGCACGTGATGTTAAATTCGATGTTACATAAAAGCATGACAACAAATATTTATCACCACAACGAGTCATTACTATGAAGTAAACTTTGTCAAGTAAAGTTTTTTGGTTGCCTGTACTCCTTAATTGTAGAATTAGCGTTGATAATATATCAGGACTAAATTGGCTCAGTTCTTGCCCGGGGCTGCAAACACAGTGAATCCCCCACATAAAAATCTGCCTTTCATTCCACGTTTCTGCACGTTTTTGTTGCAAATCGCTACAAGGGATATCATTTCTTCTTCACTCGGTGAACAGCTTTTCCGTGGCATGATTCAACAATCCAAACACAGAAATCTCCGAGAAATTCACTTGCCGTTTTGGATCGCACTCCAGGGAAAGCAATCCACACAGGAGAAAATAGTCATTCATTGCCGTCCATATATAAACAACATACATCACCGTCCACATCTCTTGTTTGTTTCCTTTCTTTCCCCTATGAGGAATCTAATTACAAAATGACTGCCAAAGATCCTCAAACAAGATCAAGATCAGTCGTATCACGTGCTTTGCCTTTAATAGTCGGTCTAATAGCAATCTTACTGTATAAAAATTTTCAAAATAATGACTTGTCTAACGATGACGACATTTTAACGGATTATACTCCAACATGTAACGAAGTTCATCCATTGATACCATCTTTTAAAGGTTCAATTGATAAAATTATTAATGATCCATCTTTTAAAGATTTATCCATAAAAAGATTATCAAATGCAATTAAAATCTCTACAGAAGTCAATGATATCAATCCATCACCAATTGATAATCCAGAATTTTATAGTCAATTTGTTAAATTTCATGATTATTTAGCTGAAACTTTCCCAAACGTTCATGAAACCTTAACCTTAGAAAAAATTAATGGATTTAATCTTTTATACACTTGGAAAGGTACTGATGAATCATTAAAACCAATTGTCCTTATGGCTCATCAGGATGTAGTTCCAGTAAATCCATCAACGGTAAATCAATGGACTTTCCCACCTTATTCAGGTCATTACGATAATGAAACTGATTTCTTATGGGGTCGTGGTGCAATCGATTGTAAAAATCTTTTAATTGCTGAATTAGCTTCCATTGAACAATTAATCATTGATGGTTATCAACCAAGAAGATCAGTTATCATTGCATCTGGTTTTGATGAAGAAGCAAGTGGTATTCATGGTGCTTCTCATTTAGGTCCATTTTTAACACAAAGATACGGTCAAAATGGTGCTTTAATTATTCTTGATGAAGGTGAAGGTTTATTAGAAGTTGATAAAGATATATTCATAGCATCACCAATTAATGCTGAAAAAGGTTATTTAGATTTAGAGATTTCAATCTTAGGTCATGGTGGTCATTCATCATCGCCACCAGATCATACAACAATTGGTATTGCATCAGATTTAATTAATCAATTAGAATATAATCCATTTGAATTTAATTTTAATATTGATAATCCAATTTATGGTTTATTAACTTGCTCAGCTGAACATTCAAAAAATATACCAAAAGATTTAAAAAAATTTATATTAGGTTCTAAAAATGATCCATCTTTAAAAGAAAAATTAACTAAATTTGCTTCAAATCATGAATTCTTAAGGGATTTAATTAGAACAACACAAGCTGTTGATATTATTAGAGGTGGTGTTAAAGCAAATGCATTGCCTGAACAAACAACTCTTTTAATTAATTATAGAATTGACTTATATTCTTCCGTTAATGAAACTTTTAATAATAGATTTAATTATATTAAAGAAATTTCACAAAAATATGATTATGGTCTTTCAATTAATAATTCAACAATTATTAAAAATGAAACTAAAAATGGTTTAATTAATGTTAATTTGAAAAATTATTTAGAACCTGCACCAATTTCACCAAATAATGGTTCAATTTGGAATTTATTAACTGGTACAATTCAAAATGTTTTCCAAAATGATATCTTTGAAAGAAATGATCCAAATACAGAGAAAAAACTTTTCATTACAACTGGTTTATTTTCTGGTAATACTGATACAAGATATTATTGGAATTTAACAAATAATATTTATAGATTTGTTGGTTCAACTTTTGATTTTTCCGTCTTAAAGACAATTCATTCAGTTAATGAACATATTAAGATGGATACTCATTTATCGGCAATCACTTTTCTTTATGAGTTTATTATTAATGCTAGTGATTTTGATGAGTGATAATTATCATTTCCTTTTTTTTTTATAAATTAATACATACTATATATACTGTTTTTTTTTCCTATAAAAATAAATGATTTTTATTCATAATTGTTTTGTTTGTTTTTTTGCCCCTTACCTAGATTAAAAAGTGACCTAACGTTGTAATAAAAGTAAATAAATAATACCATAAACCAGTATTTGATTTAAATAATGAAATACCATTAGATTTTGATGTTGTTGTTGGTGCGGTAGCACTTATGCTCATTAATTGAGTCGAATAAGTATCCTTATTAGAAATATTTGCTAACCATGAATTAACATCTGTTACAGATATGGTTTCATCAAATGATGTTGAATTACTCATAAATGTAATTGTATTACCACTCGAATCAAATATAACACCACCTAACATCTTATTTGATGTATCTCTTGGAATATAACCATCTGATTGAATACCTGTACCTAAATCTTCAATACCTTGAAATGTATGAAATGTTGAATATAAATGATTTCTTTCTGTACCATTCATAACTTCAAAGATATCATATTCACCACAACCACTTGCCCAACAAGAACAATTTGCATTTGTTGGATATTGTGAAGTTCTTGAAATATGATCATTTAATAACCAAATTGCTGGCATATCATAATATTCAATTGATGAACTATTTGAAGCAGTTTCAGTTGGCATTTTAAATTCAAAAAGAAACATCTTTGTTATACCACCAAAACCATAATAAGCTGGGATACCATCACGATAATAACCACAACCTTTATTAACATCAGATTTTGGACATGAAATATTTGAATAAATAACATATTCAAGACCAGAACTAATATAATTATCTTTTGATAAGATTGTATCGGTATCAGAATATCCAGTACCATTTGAGGATGCATAAGATAAAGCATTACCTAAACATGGTGAATTTTTACCAGCTTTTGTTAAAAATGTAACATTTTCTTTTGTTTGAGATTCAGAATTATAATAAGCAATACGATTCCAATCTGATGAAGATCTATTATTATTAACGGTAAATGATGAAGATGTATAAAAAGCAAATTTTGATAAAGTTAATGGACCACGAAAATGAACAGAAACATAATCAGCTAATGGTGCATTGACACCTGAAAACCATGCCTTATCAGTAACTTCACATTTACAAGTATCATTATTATAAATATTTGACATTTTTTTAACTGGTGTAAAAGTACCAGCAAAACCAACATTTGTAAAATCAATCTTCTGATAAGATTCAGGATTTTGAGCTGAAATAATTGGTAAGACAGCCAAAAAAACTGTTACAAAAATATTCAAAATCATTTTGTTATATGATAAAATATATATATATACTTCTTTTAAAAACTGTTATATGTTATATTGTTGTTTTTTGAAAATCGACGTAAACAAAGAAAAACGTTGTTGTAATACAAAAAAAATGGTTTCCTTTTGTATCTTATTTTTTAAATTTTGCATAAAATTTCGCTCGGAATTTGTAATTTCTATTTTTGCTTAAAACTCGGAATAACCAATTCTGTCATAATTTTTTGTTGTGTTGTGCGCTTGCTTCTAAGCGGTTTGCCTGTGGGTGAGTTCTTCGAGAAACGGAAGAGGCTTTGAAAGGAACGACAGTGAAAAGAAAAGTGGCTTTGAAGAAATGGCACATTTTGTATGGAAAAAAGCCATTTGTGTTTCCAATGATATCATTTACGATCGGGTTTGTTTGCGTCATACTGCACTTACTTTGGGCTTGGCAAAAATGTATGTTTAATGCGCCAAGTCCATATCATACAATGGAAGCAAAACAAACACTAATTAGGAAATACGGTTTGTGGATACTTATTTGTTGAAACTATAATATAATTTGTATACATTGACTGTCATAGAAATAAAATAATGAACTATTAATTCTTTGCAATTGATAAGTTGATACAAAACAGTGTGATTTTGTAAACTATATATATTACAGTTATAACATAAGCTATAACGTTATTATTCTCTTTTTTTGACTTCCGTAATATTTAACTCTTTATTTAAATTGGTCAACATAAATATTGAAGTTGTTTTTTTTGTTTATTTTTTTCACATCTTTTGTATTTATTATAAATTAATTTTTTCAAACAAAATTATAAAATAAAAAAAAAATAAAAAATTACTTGGATACACTTTGTTTAAATACTAATATAATCATAATAATAATAATACTATATAAAGATATCCCACCTAAGGATAATAAAATCCAATTTAAATAATAACTTCTCATTTGTTCATGTGATTCTAGAATTTCAATAGCAATATTCTTTAAAAACTTATCTCTATATTCAAATAATTCTTGATCAGAATTCATCGATGTTAAATGTAAATCATCATCAAAATTTCCATTTTTTTTGGGATTAAAATCATTCATATTGTTCATTTCTTCAATAATTTCATTCTTTAATTTAACACAATTTTTTTTCAAATCTCTTTGTTTATGATATAATGTTGGTAAATCATTATAATCAATACTATTATGGTAAATTTCATGTTTAAAAAAAAATTGACAATATAAAAAAAAGATAATATTAATTATCCAAAATATTGGAAAACCAATTCCAATGAAAAACATTATCTTTATAAAATTTTTATATTTTTCACTAATGAAACATGATTTACATTTACAGTAATAGTTTCTTTCTTCTTCATCAAATGGTGCAAGTAAATATTTTTCAAAAGGATTTGATAAGTTTTCATCTTGAAAAATTTCTTCAGTTGAATTTTCTACCATTTTTCTTTAAAATAATGTATCACTCTCTGTCATGCCTTGAAAAAGAAAATCTTTCATCCTATTGTTAAATGTCGAAAAATATAGAGTCATCTTACATTTATATATGTTTTTAAAAAATAATTAAAAGGTTTTTTCTTATTTTTTTTTTCTCTTTCAATATCTTAACCCGAAGTTTAATATTTGTAGCATGTAAATTTCCTTATTTGGAAATATACATGATTGTTTCATGTAAAACAACAATTTTAACAAACAATAAAAAAAAAATTACTTAAAAATTAAAAAAAAAAAACAGTTTTGGTTTTAAAGTTGATTTATTTTCACTTTTCAAACATGGTACTTCAAATATTCAAAAAAGAATTTTTTTATTGTAAACCGCAAAAAGATAAGCTCGCACTCAGATTTGAACTAAGGACCAACAGATTTGCAATCTGCTGCGCTACCACTGCGCCATACGAGC
>JAMSGN010000335.1:0-10277 GCA_030462905.1 Jamesozyma gamospora
TCGCTCTAAAAAAAACTTCAAAATAATATGCTAATAAATAAAATGACTGAAAATTCTATATTACAAAATAATAACTCCAATAATACAAATAACAATGATCCAGATTATAAAAATTTGACAAACTTAAATAATTATCAACAAATAATGCCAAGAAACTTCTCAATCAATGAATCAACAAATATCACAGAAAATAATAAAAATAACTCATTAAAACATTTATTAACCATAGATAAAAATTTTACTCTAAATTCAAAAAATAATATTAATATCAATAAAAAACCAAATACAAATACAAATACATCAATAACAAAAAAACATTTAAAATTCGATAATCCAATTTGTTTCAATTGTCAAACTAAAACAACTCCTTTATGGAGAAGAGATGAAAAGGGTAATACTCTTTGTAACGCTTGTGGTTTATTTCAAAAATTACATAATTCTCCAAGACCAATTAATTTAAAGACTGATATCATTAAGACAAGAAATAGAAAAAATAATTTATTTCAATTAAATTATTTAAACAATAATAACAATAACAATTCATCATCAAAAAATATCATTACAATAGATAAAAATTTACAAAATTTATACCCAAATGATACAAATAATAATAAATTATTATCAGCAACAAAATTCATGAAACCATCAATAAAACCAAAATTAAATAATGATACAACTCATTCATCAAATTTATTAAGAAGATTTTCATTCCCAAATGAATCAAATTCAATTAAATTAAATCAAAATTTAAATCTATCAGATTCTGAATTAGATAATATTGATTTAAATTTTTTAAAGACTAACGTTACAGTGACAGATATCATTAATCATGAACAAGAAATAATTAAATTAAAGACAAAGATTAAAGAATTAGAATTAGTAACTGATTTATATAAGAATTATATCATTAAATTAAATGAAAAATGTCAAAATTTAGAAAATTTATTACATTAAAATTTCTTTATATAATTAATTAAATATATGCATACATATTTTTCATCACATGATTTCGCTCGTCGCGATAATCGAATCACATTTTTAAAAAAAAAAAAAAAGTCATATCAATTTTTAAATCTACAATCAAACAATACAAACACACCTCCCAAACGAATATGTCTCAATCAATAGGTAATTTAGAAAATACTTTATTTAATTTAAAATTTACTGCAAAACAATTAAAAAAACAAGCTCAACGTGCTTCAAAAGAAGAAATTCAAGAGACAAAAAAATTGAAAAAATTAATCAACGAAGATGAAGAAATTGCCAAGATTTATGCTTCAAATGTAATAAGGAAAAAAAATGAAAGATTACAATTATTAAAATTATCATCAAGAATAGATTCAGTAGCGTCAAGAGTTCAAACTGCAGTAACTATGAAATCTGTATCAAATTCAATGTCAAACGTTTGTAAAGGTATGGATAAAGCTTTAAATTCAATGAATCTTCAACAAATTACTCTTATCATGGATAAATTTGAAAGACAATTCGAAGATTTAGATACAAGTATTAATGTTTATGAAAATATGGGAATAAATTCAGATGCAATGGTAATTGATAATGATAAAGTTGATGAATTAATGTCAAAAGTAGCTGATGAAAATGGTTTAGAATTAAAACAATCCGCAAAATTAAATGATTTACCGATCTTAAATTCAAATGATTCAATTGTTAACGATGAAAAAGAAGATAAATTAGCGCAAAGATTAAAAGCTTTACGTGGTTAAATAAACTTTATGTACCATACAAGTATTATTAATAAATAAGTTTTATTTCTTGTTGTTGTTTTTTTTCGTTGCCTTTACATATTATTATACACTTTTATTAATTTTTTTTTGGCTATATAATTTATTGCATTGGCATTGGCATACCTCTACCTCTACCCGGTGGCGGCATCATACCTGCATTAGCACCTTGACTCTCTTGATTCTTTATAGTTTCATCAACTGATAAGATTAAATTTGTAGCCTCAGTTGCACTATTTAATGCATTTATCTTAACTAATGCAGGTTCCCAAACAAATTTTGCAAAATTATCACCAACATTTTCAATTTCAAAATCAACACCAAACCATTTTTCACCTTTACTATGTGCTAATCTTAATTTATTTAATATTTCAATGGCATCAAATCCAGCATTTTCACATAATTGTCTTGGAATAATTTCTAATGCTCTGGCAAATGCATTAATAATTAATTGTTGTTTTCCAGCAATAGATTTTGAATAATCTCTTAAATATTTTGAAATTTCCATTTCAATGGCACCACCACCAGCAACAACAACTTTATTTTGTAAAGCTCTCTTAATAATCATTATAGCATCATGTAATGATCTTTCAACCTCAGCAATAACTTGTTCTGCACCACCTCTTAATAATAATGTACATGTCTTAGCTTGTGGACAACCTTTAAATAAATTATAACGTTCTGAACCAATTTGAATTTCTTCAAAATTTTCACATGTACCTAAATATTCTAATTTAATATCTGTAGTGGTAGATTGAATGGATCCACCAACAGCTTTAATAACACGATCCATATCATCATTACTAACTCTACCAGCACAAAAAATATTTCTATCAGCAAAAAATTGTGTAGCTAAATCACCAATTGGTAATTTTGATAAGACAATATTAGCACCAGTTTCTTCAATTTGTCTTAATTTATCCAAGATAATTTGCCATTCTGCATCAACAATAGCTTGATAATCTTCCACATGTTCAACACGAACTTCAGCATTATCCTTTTCTGCTTTTAATTCTAATTCAACATTTAAACTTAAAACTTTTGGATCTTTGAATGTCTTTGGTTGTTGTTCAAAACCAGCATAAGAAAATGTCTTTTTAAATGCAACACCATCAACAAAGATAGATTCTTCCATAGCACCACCTGGAATCTTTTTAATACCAATTAATTTATCATCAAGATCATCTTTATCTAATGATAAGACTGCATCAACACACATCTTAACAAAAAAATCAGCATTCTTATAAATTAATTTTGAACTCATAGCAGTTCTAGCACAACGTTCTAATAATTCTCTATTACTTTGTTCTTCAACAGAAACATCTAAAGCTAATTCTTTAATCTTAGCGACAGCAAGACTAACTGCTTTTCTATAACCTTTCATAATAATATGTGATGAAATACCTTCTTCTAAAAATGGTTTAGCTTCTTTCATCAATTCACCAGCTAAAATTGTAACACTAGTAGTACCATCACCAACTTCAGCATCTTGAGCTCTAGAGATATCAACTAAAGTTTTTGCAGCAGGATGTACAACATCTAATAATTTTAAAATCGTAGCACCATCATTAGAAATTGTAGTCTTTTGATTAGATGTAACAATTAAAATATCTGAACCTAATGGACCTAATGTTGGTTTTAAAGTCTCCTGGATCGCTATACATGCATTAATATTAGAAATGATTTGACCTTTACCTTGAGAGGCATCGGTTCCTTCCTTCAAAACAACAATTGTTGGGGCTCTATTACCAAAATTCATTAATATATTTATATATTATGCTGCCCAAAAGTTTAAAATATAATCTTTTGTCTATAATTATTATAGATATAAAACAAGTATTTTCTTAGTAAATCTTTTCAAAAATTTTTCAATTTCAAACTTTGATATTTTTTTTTTTTTTGCCACGCAGAAAACAACACCTAAGAAAATTATATTCTTTCCGGCACGTGATTTAAAATAGAATCATTATATAATTTATTTCTTTTAGACAGAATATTGAATTTTAGCAATTGACTATACCGACCAAAGATGTATATCACCGTTATTTCTACCTTCAACCACGTAATCATCTATGTGTTTGACAAATGTGCTACAAGAGAAATCATCAACGTTTCCACGATCCCAACTGCTACTATTTTCACGATCAAACACAAAAGCAGAATCACCACCAGCTGATACTGTAATTTTCTTTGAATCTAAACTTAATGAAGTTACTGAAGCTTCGAATTTCAAATCTTTTAATACTGATCCTGTTCTTAAATCCCAAATCTTTACACTCTTATCGGTGGAACCAGAAACCAAGTCAGAGGCATCGAATTTTAAACAACTGATTGAATTTGTATGACCTTCAAGACATCTGACAACTTTACCAATTCGCATATCCCATAATCTGACAATACCATCACAAGTACCTGTAGCTAAAGCTGCATCAAAACATTGAACAGCACCAATTATTGGATGTTCAATTGTAATTCCATCAACGTTGTCTATATTTATAGATTTCACCCTTGTATAATTCCCTAAATTAAAACTTTGTATACATTTCCCAGTCATTAAATCCCATTGCCTTAATGTTTTATCTCTTGATCCACTAATTATATGATCATGATCAAAAGATAATGCAGTTACTTCATCATTATGTAAATCTAATGTGTGAATACATGAATTATTTATATCCGAATCATTATTAGCTTCAATATCCCATAATTTTAATGTAGCATCTTTACTACCACTTATTAAAATATTGAACGTACTATCCATTTGTATACAATTAATAGAAGCCAAATGCCCTGTTAATTCTCCCATTGGTTTCATCTTGGAAAGATCCCATAGTTTTATAACTCTTTCGTGATGACTTGCAGAAGCTAATGTACCATAAGGAATGTCAAAATCTAAAGCAGATATTCTATTTTCATGAGCTTTAAGTAAAGCCTTGATAGATGATCCTGAATTGTTTTTATTTGGTAATGAATCAAATAGACTACTACTCTTGGGAGAAAAATCAATACAATCTGTTTCCGTAGTTTCTTCTATTAGATCTTCTTCTGTATCAAGATGAGTTTTTAATGATATTGTTTCCAATGGTATGCTACTTTTAACTTCTAACTTATCTTTAATATCCTCTTCTTCAATGCCCACATCTTTATCAATTACATGATGTCGTAATGTACTATCCTTTACAATATCGTCATTAGATCGCCTTAGTTCCTCTACAGGTGTTGATTCTTGTCCGTATTCTTTAATTAATTTTTTTCTATTTTCAATTATGATTGATATGTTGTTTAGTTTCATTTCATTTTCTTCTGTATGATTAATTTTCATACTTAGAAGTTGTTTCTTTGATTGTAATTGTTTCATCTTCAAATTGAGTTCATTGATTTCACTATCAAAACTTGATTTTATTATCTCGAGAGAATCTATATTACTGGAAATTTCATTAAGGTAATTATCCAAAAAATCTAAAGAAAATGAACTTTCAATAGAATCAATATCAAAAATTGTTCCGAAAATGGACTCACTTTTTGATACCTTCTTGATTTCAACTTCATCTTTAGCCTGTGCTAAATTTGATATTACCGGTAAAATTGTTTTGAATCCTTGGTAAAGAGATGGTCTCGAAATATTTTCATTATTTACTTCCGAAGTTTCATTCTCAAATATGTTTTTTTCATCGAGATCTTGAATGTCATCTAATAACTCCTCATTAATATACGAAAGAATGCAAAATGTGTTTCTGGTATCCATATACTTGTTGTAAAAATAATTGTCTCCACCATCAGAAAGTTTAAAATTTAGAAATGATTTAAATAAATCATTGCCACATAATTCACCTAGAAAAAATCTCAATAAATTCTTATGTGTTATTCGATTACAAGGATTCTTAAATGAATCAATCCTAATTAGTTTATCAAATATCGAGCGTGTCGATTTCCCTTTCAGTGAACTTGTCCTGTCATAACCTGAAACTTCCAAACCCATTCTTGTAATATATCACTTTTGTGCTTTGTACAAAACTGGTATTTTGTAACAAAAAAAAGGGAACCCTGATTAATTATTCGTATTATCTAACAGGCGATGACTTGTTGCATCTGTCTGCAGTTTGACAGAAATTTGAATGCGCACTTATTTTTTTTTTTTTTCACTCTCTAGACAATAAGCAACTCGAAAATAAAGAAGTAAAATCCTCACTAAAAAAAGCATTGTTGCAATGGTAATGTTTCCCAGTATAATTATTAACGTTAACGTATTAAAATCGTAGTTATATAATTGTTTTATCAAGAAATATAAGATTAAGGTAAGAAAATATATATAGGCATGTATTTTTATACATATCAAATTTCTGTATTTAAACCAGATAATACTGGCACAAATACCATGACGTGGAAGAGCTCAATAATGCTAAGAGTAATTGAACACGCTTCTATAGGGATCATTCCACAAAAAGTTGTCACAAGGAAACAAGTAACACAGTAGCCCTACCATACTCAGACCTTAGAGAATTTTTCTTGTCTGTTTTATCTATATAAATCTTCAAAGTTAAGTCAAAATATCCGGTAACCGTAAATACCAAAATTTTGCTTTCTTTTATTGAGTTTTTCATTGATAAAAGCTTTTTTTGATCCAGCTAAAAGAAAACCTTTTTATTTAGTTCATGCAAAGTCATTTGGCTGGGTATAGGTTTGTAATCCATTTTATCTTTCTCAAGCCAATTTCCTGATCATCTGTCTTAGCACTGGTTTTATTCAATTGCATATAGTATTTAATATACCATGTTGTTAAAACTTGAACTTTTCATCAAAACCGATTTTAAGACGACTAGTTTTAGAAACATCAAAAGTTGAAATTCCTTGCACTATAGTTGATTTAAGTAGGTCTGAATGTGTTCTATGCTTTAAAATTGACTTATCCAATTCTGTCAATAAATTTGAAGTTTCGACATCCTTATCTAAACCTGCCAGTTTTTTGCTTATTCTAACGATTTGTAAAATGTTCGCCTTCAGGCATTACAAACTTGGATCTTCTTACGAATATTGAATTGTAACATTTAAAACATCAATGTTAGTAACTACTAAAAAATTCTGAAAATAAAAATGAGTAACTTAATTTCGTTTCTGTTTATCTAATGGAAAAATCAGCCTCTAAAGAGTTTTAATTTCAATTATCCAATAAATCATATACCAAAACATTTTGGCTTGAATATTTATATTTCATTTTTTGATTTTTTGTGTCGCCAACGCATGCCTTTAACAAGACATTGTTAATCTATAATTCTTAAACAAGTGACCAAAATATAACCTTTGTAATTTTAGCAAAGTTTGCTTCTAATAAATATTTAAAAAATTCCTCAAAAAGGTTTTTTTATAGATTTATTTATTTGTATCTAATTCTATTTTCAATATTTTCCAAATTTTTTGAAAAGGTTTACTTTTTTGAATTCTGGTCATAGATCCATAGGTGTCAAATATATTAAAAATTAATTTTTAAACAACTTATAATTTTAATTTCTAATAAAATGTTTTTATTACTGTGTATCGAAATAATAAAAGTATTCAGCAATTCTATTTTCTATGCGTAGCGTTTTCAATTATCAATTAGTTGCGTTGTAGAATTTTTGTTTCCTTTCTTTCAAACGTAATCCAAGGTTTTGATTGGTATAATAAAATTTTAATTCCTTTATTAATTTTAAAAAAAATATAATATAACTTTCAATATATACTCTTTATCTACAACAGAGAGAAATATCAAGAATCACTATAACTTCATTGAATTTCCTCTTTATTCAAACTCTCTAAATGTGCTATTTCTTCTTCCATTTTCTTTATTTCATCCCTTTTAACATCAATAAGACTTTTAACGTTACTACTTTTTATTTCAGTATTTGAAATTGATTTAATTTCGGTCTCTTGATTAGCAATCTTGGTTTCAAAGGAAACTATGTCTTCAGTTATAACACCGTATGTTTCTTTCATAGACAAAAATTCCTGTTTAAATTCTGCTAAAGACCATATGTTATCAATTTCATTTAAAACTTCAATAATTAATTCGGTTGGGAAATCTTCTACAAACATTGTTTTTCTTCTCTTATTTGAGTTTTCAGTTCCATCTTGGTCTTCATCCATAAAAACGCTACCATTTTGTAATGCCTGAAGTAGTTTCATAGCATTTTTATTTTGTTGAAATTTCGAATTTAAGACTTTAAATGCACCTACAGTTGCATTCTTTGACTTTAAAGTTCCATCATTTAACAAAAATGATACGGATGGATCATCTTTATTCATTAAGACTTTTTCATGCTGTTTTAAATAAAATTGTTTCGGTATTTGTACAATAGGTTTAGGATCTGGAATTCCCATTCTTCTATTTCTCTTTAGTTTTTTCTCTTTATCTATTAAGAAATCAAAGACACCTTCTTTTTCATCTCTTCTTTTAATTATTTTGTTTTTATGATCGGCTTTAAATAAAGGAAGCTCTTCATTTGGTTCAGCATCTCTTAATAATTTAACAAATTCTTTCTTGCTGCCACTGTCCAAAATTCCAAAAACCGTTGCATTGTGAAAAATTCCAGGTGGTTTAAAGTGGAGATTTGATATGGAATCCAAAGATTCATTAATTTCATTTATACATGTATTTAAGGATTGAGCCATTTCGTAAAAAATATTCTGCAAAACTTCAGTGATCTAGTTTTCTTTCAATCTTGTAATAATGATTTGTTTGTATGCACATAGAATTGTTATTTTTTTTTTTTGAACTCTATAAGGTCGCGCAACGACAAAAACGTTCGATAAAATCAAACGGACTTTTCATTAATATCTCTATATAAAAATTGTAAAATTAAATTATTTATTCACGCCATGAAACATATACTTCATCAGTTCTAAACTTTTGTGTAACTACTGTTTCATCTAATTTTTTAACTACGTCTCCCATTCTGTATTGCAGCAAACCAGCTTGAGCAATCATTACACCATTATCGATACAAAATCTTTCATCAGTAGCATGTACTCTACCATTGGCTCTATCTTTACACATTTGACCCATCATTTCTTGTAATCGTGTGTTTGATCCTACACCACCTACGATTAAAACTTGATTGGCATTAACATGTGCCATGGCTCTTTCAGTAATTTCTACTAACATGGCAAATAAATTTTCTTGTAAGGAATAACATAAATCTTCGACTGTAACTTTAGCTTCACCGGTTTCTTTATCAAATAATACTTTATTTTTTTTGTTTCCTTTAAATAAGTCCTTAGCTAATGAGTCTATATAAGCTAAAATACCACTCATTGATAAATCCATACCTTTAACGGTATATGGTAATTCAATCAATTGATCTTTATTTTTACATGCTTTGGCTAATTGTTCGATGTTATAACCTGGAGATGGTGCGTTAGGAATTCTTAAAGTTCTTGCAAATCTATCTAAACAATTACCAATAGCAACATCTAAAGTTTCACCAAAGATTCTATATCTATTTTCAGAATATGCAATAACTTGTGTATTACCACCACTAACATAAAGAACAACTGGATTTGCAGCTTTAGTAATTTCACGACCCATTTCAATGTGACCAACACAATGATTGACACCTACTAAAGGAACATCCCAAAGTAAAGAACATGTTCTTGCAGCAATAGCTACAGAATGTAAAGGAGCACCCATTCCTGGACCTCTTGTAAAACAAATTACATCTATATCTAATCTTGGATCATTAATTTTAGCTTCTTGTAAAGCATTTTTAATTAATCTAACACACCAATTTCTATGATGTCTAGCAGTATCACGTGGTAAAAACCCTTCACCTGGGGGAGTTATATAAGTATCTCTAATATTTGATAAAATTTCAACATTACAATTATGAGAATTATCACCTGATTGATTAATTTTTTGAATTGGATGTTTAATGATACCAACACCTAGTTTATTAGCAGAACCTTCTAAACCTAATGCAATATAAAAATCACGATTATTTTTCGGTGAGATAGTATTTAAATTAACCATCTTAAAATTTTTTGATGGTGTTTTTGGTTTAAAATTTAGTGTTGAATTTTTCGTGTTAACTCAATAAAAGTTCATCTTAAATTTTCATCGCTCGCATAAATATCTTAGCAAAAGAAAAAAAATTGAAAGTGTCAAATACTTTCCAAAAAACTTGAAAATCGTTAAACTTAAAATTATTATTAAACCAAAGCATAAAGAAGTAAAACAGTATAAAACAAATAACGATGGTGGTATTGTAAGTAAAAAAAACAGGACGTTTAAGTTTAAGTTGTAACAAAAAATTTTAAAGGCCCTGAAAAAGTCAAAAAGATAATCTCCGCGACGGGGAATTGAACCCCGATCTAGCACGCGACAAGCGCCAATTCTAACCATTAAACTATCACGGATATTTTTCATGTTTTTGTAATGTGGAGAATTAGATCTAAGAAATAGAAATATTAACAAATGTTTCCAACTTATTATAAAAATATAAGTAGTTAAATAATCTATAAATAGTTTATAAGTACATAGATATTATGGAGGACTAATACTTT
>JAMSGN010000336.1:0-10209 GCA_030462905.1 Jamesozyma gamospora
GTGGCGTAGTTGGTAGCGCGCTCCCTTAGCATGGGAGAGGTCTTGGGTTCGATTCCCAACTCGTCCATTTTATTTTTGAATGATTTTTTTTTTGGGACAGAAAATGATCATATATAAGAAGAAAAAAAAAGATTTTTTATAAAGGAAGATATCGAAAATGACCAATAAAATTGTTTATTATAGGTATAAATGATATGATATGGATTCGAATGATGATAAAGATGCATGTTATTTAGATTCAAGTGATGATGAAAATAATTTATATTATAAACCAATATATATTAGTAAATTGAAAAGAGTTAATAAAAAACCAATTAAAAAAAATGAAAGTAAGCAGAATAAAATAAATTTACAAAATGCATATGTTAAGAAAGATTTAAAATTTATTGAATGTAAAATTGAAGACCAATCATCAATCAGAAAAGAATCAATTGAAACTAATTTGAAAAATGATGTTGAAAGAACATATTATGAATATGGCGAATGTATATCTGGTTACAAACTAATATCAAAAAGTCGTATTAACAAAAAACCAAGACTTGTAAAGAAAGAAACTGAAATTAAAGATGAATATATTGATAAATTTCAATTTGATAGACTTAATAAAATTGAGAATGATTATTTCAAGAAAGAAAATCATTCATGTGTGAAAAATTATTGGAATGATTTATCGATGGGTGTTATATTAGTTCCAATTTATGATGAAAATTGTAATACTTTAGAAACTATAGATATTGAAAGAATAACAAAGGAGTCTTTAAAAAAATTTTATGAAGTAAGTTGTTCAGTTTTAAAATTGAAAAAAGCAGTTATACTGAAAAGGGAAAGGGTTAGATGGCATCCAGATAAATTTAAAGCAAAAGCTGATGATTATCAACTGGCAAAAGTTACAAAATTGTTTCAAGTGATCAACGAATTATGGGAAACATGTTAATATAGGCTGAAACATGAGTATATGTTTTTTCTGTAACATCTATATATAACTGTGTTCTATTTAAAGCCTTGGAGTACTTTTTTTAGGGAAAGCGAGTAGCAGTGGGGTTCTTCGAGAAACCGGATATAACAAAACCGTCTTAAAGTTACTTCAAATTTGAGATAAGATTTCATCGTTATAAGCTTTTTGAGTCCCACAAAAGAAAAGAGTATCTAAAACGTTTAAAACCGAATCTTAGTTCCGCTGTCTTTAATCTCATTTTAAAGCGGTGCAAATCGGTGTTTTGTTTCTTTTTCCATTACATTTCCCTTTTTGGAAGCATGTTGCTTAACAATGGACATTGCTGCGTGGCTTAGAAAACACCGCACAACGACATTCCTGTGCGGTTGTTTTTACTGAGCGAATCGATTGCCGAGTTAAGTAATTTAGTCTTTTGACTCCCCCACGGGTTCTCTGTACAGAACCGCCCGTAGTCCCTTTGCAGTGTCTGTACACGCGCGCACAATTTCTTGATTTTTACCCAAAAAGGGCAAAAAAAGCTTATTTTTATCAACTAAAAATTTTTCATTTCCATGTTTTCCGAATATAAATATCACAATGATTTCCGTCTCAAAACAACACTGTTTACCCCTACCTTCTTGGGACCCGTGTTTATGCAAAATTTTCAAGATTTTTAAAACGTTCTAACCAAGAAATTTATATACCAAATTCCTTTCAAGAAAAATTTTATTTTCTCAAGTCATTCCTTTAACTAAAAGATATCAAATATAAACCACACATATTTCATTGTGTATTCCTTCCTTTAATTTTTTTATTAATCTAGAATCTTTTAACTAACTATAAGTCTTTCCTTTCAATCTCAATAATGAAATTATCAAATTTATTATTATTAACTTCTTCTTCATTAGCATTAGCTGCTCCAGCTGTTCGTCATAATGATCGTCATAATGAAAAACGTGCTGTTGTCACCGTCACTCAAATTGTTGATCAAACCGGTGCTATTGTTACATCAAATGAAAACACTCAACAAACTTCTGTAGCAACTACTCAAGAAACACCAGCTACTACCACTACTTTAACTGGTGATAACGTTGAATCATCATCTCAATCATCATCTCAATCTGCTTCAACAAAAGCTTCTTCAAATTCAGGTGTTAATGGTGATTTAGATTTATTTTCAAACCCAACTGAAGAATTTCAAGACGGTACTATCAAATGTTCCGATTTCCCATCTGGTCAAGGTGTCATTTCCATCGATTGGGTTGGTATGAATGGTTGGACTAGTATCATGAATATTGATGGTAAAACTTCAACTACTTGTGAAGATGGTTTCTATTGTTCTTACGCTTGTCAAGCTGGTATGTCAAAGACCCAATGGCCATCTGAACAACCTTCTGATGGTAGATCCGTCGGTGGTTTATATTGTAAAGATGGTTATTTATACCGTTCAAACACTGATTCCAAAAACTTATGTGAATGGGGTCACCAAACTGCAATTGCCAAAAATAATGTCGATTCTTCAATTTGTTTATGTAGAACAGATTATCCAGGTTCAGAAAATATGAATGTTCCAACCGTTGTAGAAGCTGGTTCATCTCAACCAATGTCTGTTGTCGATGAAGATACTTATTTCAAATGGCAAAATATGAAGACTTCTTCTCAATATTATGTTAATAATGCTGGTGTTGCTGTTGAAGATGGTTGTATTTGGGGTACTGATGGTTCTGGTATCGGTAATTGGGCACCTGTCGTCTTAGGTTCTGGTTATACCAATGGTGTTACTTACTTATCAATTATTCCAAATCCAAATAATAAGACTCCACCAAATTATAATGTTAAAATCGTTGCTTCAGAAGGTTCAACTGTTGTTGGTGATTGTAAATACGAAAATGGTGTTTACAGTGGTTCAGGATCTGATGGTTGTACCGTTACTGTTACTTCAGGTACTGCCGAATTTGTCTTTTATTAGATACAATCTTTTAACCTTTTCATTTTTCTCCTACTCCCTAATCATTCGTTTTAGCTATACTCTAGCCATTAAAGATTATCGTTATTTTTTAAAACTTCTTTTTTCCGTCAATTTTCTTTCATTTTTGTTCGTAATTGTTTCCAAATTTTTACGAATAATTAATAACGATCAGGTTTGTTTTCTAACATCTTTTAATTTAATTTATTAGTTTTTTAAAGTTTTCTATTGATACCAATTTTCGTAAACTTTTTTTATTGTTTTTTTGTATACACAAAAATAAAAAACAATTTTGCATCCAATCGTTATTTGTACTTTATTAGTTTTGCTTTTATATAATTAAGTATATTATCTTTTTCATTTAAAATATATATAGTTATATTTGTTAAATACAAAAACTGTTTACTTATTATATTTTATATATTAATAAAAAATTATTTATTTAGAAACTGGTCCATGTTCAGATTCTTCACTTTCTGGACAAGCAAAAGTACCAGCTAAATCTAAAGCAGGTTCATCAATATTATGATGTGAATAAGATAAAACACCCATACCACCTGCATCTAATAAGAAACATGGATTACTTTGTAAATATCTAAAAGATTTTAATGGAACATATGGAACAGTTTCATCATTATAAGAATTTGGATTTTCTAATTCTTGTTCAGTAATACAATTTTTTTCAATCGATAAACATTTAAACCATAATGCAGCAAAATAACGTAAAGAATGACCATGAGCAAATACCATAATATCAGATGGAATATCATCTTTAATATTTTGTTTATGTAAATTTTGAATTCTTGCAATGACTCTTGATAATCTTAAACCAATTTGTTGTGAAGTTTCACCATTTTCACAACCATCTCTCCAAATATTCCATGGTTTTTCCTTATATAAACCCCTCTTTTGTCTTAATTCAATAATTTCATGAGTTAATAAACCTTCATAATCACCATATTCCCATTCTCTAATATCTTCATCAATAACAATACGAATTTTTGATCTTTGTTCATCACTTAATGGTTTCAAGACTAAATCAACAGTTTGTTTTGCACGTGTTCTTGGTGAACAAAATATATATGTAATATGATTTGGATCAATAAATTTATTTTTAAAGATAGATTCACCAGTTCTAATCATTTGACCAACACCATATTCAGTTAATGGTATATCTGTTGAACCAGTATATTGACCAGATTTTGACCATTCTGTTTGACCATGTCTAACAACAATACATCTTGGAGTTGGAGCTTTATGAGAAACCATTTTTTGATAGATTAATTGATTTTTAGATCTGGATTTTATATACCAAAAAAAATAAAGATTATCGACGTTTATTATTTGATAAAGTTAGTTCTCGAAAATTTTTTTTTTTTCCGTTGCTGGATGAAAAGCTCGACAATACAAACAAAAATAAGAACGTACTAAAGAAGAACAAGATTAAATATACAAATATTGTCTGTATTTATACTAAATGACACTTCATTGTCACCATGCAATCTTCCACGAGTATCAGGAGGCATTTTATTTTGATTTTTCAATCGTTGTAAATTTATTGAAAATGTGCACGGACTTAACATTGGCATTAGGCGGACTTACCGTCGACGCTTAAATCCGGTTGCTATCGACAAGAAAACAACTCAAATAAGTGTTGAAAATAAGTTGATTTCTTTCAGATAATGAAAATGTACACTTATTCACATGACATAGAATGTCAAAAATAATATTGATAACTTGGAATTTTTTACGGAAAGGGTAGTAGTTGTTTAGCTTTGAGTTAAGGACAATGTCAACTTAAGTTAGAACGGATGTAACGCATCCAACTATCTTGAGAAAAAATTTTCACGTAATCAAGAATGAAAACTTCCGGCAAAATAGAACTTCAGTGGCCAATAATGTAAAAGATTTAGCCATGGAGGAATTTTACATTGGTTCAATAAGTATCCTGTTTATTCTGTGAGCCTGTTTAACTGCTTCATGTTAAAAATCGAAATGAATTTAAATTAGCTGATGTTTAACATCTTTGAAAAAATAAAGAAATGTCAAATAGCACTAACAAATTTATCAATTCTAACAATATTTAATTTATTATCATCACGAAAATAGAAATGATTTTTAATCTTAGTAATCTGATCAATTAAATATCAAATCTTTGTTTATTGTGAACAAAAAATAAAATCTGAAATATAAATCTTTAATTATTTAAAAATTTTTTGTCACAAGCATAAGTTTGGTCTCCAAAAGCACCAAAAATAATATAATCGGAATTGAATTAAAAAATGAAGTATATTTTTTCTTGGAACCACAACTTTGAGTAATAAATCATATTGGACAGATAGTGACCGTAATATCTCCTTTTCTTGTTCGCATTTTAATATACAGAGAAAATCCATTATAATAGGCAAGAATCTGGAGTGACACAAATGAGCATGAATAATTACTGACAATTCAAGTTGCAAGTTATTCTTGGTAATGAAATATTAAAATTAATTATATTACCAGGAAAAGGTATTTTATCTTGAAAAAATTTAATCACGAAATTATAATGATCAGTGGCTAACAATATTTCTCCATTTCAAAAATAAGAAGTGAGTGTACTTTAGACCATATAACAATGAGATGAAACATTTTAAACAGACTTTTTTGACCTCTAATAGGTTAGTAAACATAGATGACACGTATAAAGAGTTAAATTACTATCTTTGGTGGTATTATAACTTAAAATTAAAACCGATTTAGCTATGCAACTTAAAATTTTACTTTCAAATCAAGAATTTACTTTGGCAAAGAAAAGTTGTACATGATTTAACAAACATTGTTTAAACTGGAAAGTTGTGCCATTTAAACCATAACAATAGTCATAGGCAGTTTATTTTTGGCTATGAAAATTTAAAAACTTTTAATCTTTATGTCTAAAACTCTATATTAAGAATGACTTAAACCGAAATGGCTCTTGTTTTTAGGTTCTCAAGTATCGGAAACTAAAGCATTTATATAGAAAATGTTTAATATCGAGTAAAATTGATTTTTTTGTTGTTAATCAATAATACTTTAAGTTTATTTGAATAAAAGATGAATTGGAAAAATCAGTAGCAACGTCATTAATTGGAACTCTCTTTTCATCAATAAAACTGTAGTTAAAAATATTTCCGTGGGGTTTTAAGCTAGTATTTAATCGGTTGATGGTTTCAACTTTTTGTTGACGTTTTCTTCAAAATTGAAACTATTAATATTTTTTTTATACAAAAATGACCTTCACGAAATATTTTTCCATTCTTCGAGAATTTCGCGAGTGCAAAACATTGCTTCTTTGGGAAATGTCAAAGATCTATTAATATTCAACGGCTCATCGAAATTGTTACATGAATACTACAGTATGAGATAATTTAGTATGATATTTTGTATGCAAAGAACGATATACTATTTTGTACTATAATCTTATACACAATAGTGATCATTCACTAATAATCATTATGAAACGACATACAAATTTTAATAATTTTTGCATATCTATTATAATAACGTTATTATTTCTAATATGTCATGAAAATAACTTTAATGAAAATTTTAAATATCCCCATAATAATAATAATAATGATTTATTAATGAAAAGTGAAAAAAAATTTACCAAGATGAGGAAATTTTTCAATAATGATGTATCATTATTTCCACCATATTTGGACAAAATTAATAAAAATTGGTTTGTTGGTGGTTTTACAGAGATTAAAAATGATGATTTTATTAAAATAACAAATTCAAATAATAAAAATAAATTTGGTACATTATTATCAAATGGATTTGGTGATAATATAATTAATAATTTTGAAGTAATTTTTACATTTAAATTAAATAGTATAAAGGGTAATGGGTTATCGTTTATAATAAGTTCAGAGAATGAATTTATTTATAAAGATTTACTTTCAAGTTTTGCATTAAGACAATATGTTATAAATTCAGGTGGTATTATGGCAGGTAATAATGAATTAATGGGATTTCCCAAGAATTTACCTGGTTTAATTATTGTCCTTGATACTTTTTCAAATTTAAATGAGAATGAAGATAAGATACCATTTTTAGATGTTTTCATGAATAGAGATCCACAAACTAATTTATATGATTTAAATTCTGATGGTGAAAGAAGTTCATCAACGAGATTAAATAAAGATCATATAAGATTAAATAAAAATGAGATCTTTGACAATAAATTAATTAATTTAAGAATAATTTATTCTGAATCGATAAATTTTTTCAAAATTGATATAAATTATGAATCACAATGGATTGAAATTTTTAAAAGTTATGAAAATTTAAGTTTACCTAAAAACAAAAAAAATAATCAAAGATATATTGGTATAGGTGGATTAAATACTGAATTAACACAGACGATTGAATTATTTAAGATTATAACTAATGAATTTCATTTAATTAATGATGATAATGACGAATTGAAAGAGAATAATATTAAATTTCAAAAAGAAATGAAAAATTTTTTAGAGATAGAATATGATGAATTCTTACCAAATGATGAAAATAAAATTTCAATTTGGTTTATTAAAGTAAGAAAATTAATAATTTATGGAATTTTTTTATTAATAATTTTCAGTATCATTTATTTAATATCAATTTTTTTCAGAGTGATAAAGAAACATAAACATAAACATAAGAGAAACAAATCTTTTAATTCATTACCAATATAATTATTTATTATAAAAATAAAGAAATTTTTTTTTTTTTTTAAAATTATATGAATATTTAATTTTATAATTTAGAGAATATATATAAACTAAAAAAAATAACGAAACGGATTAATAGCTAGCAAAAAAAAACAACAACACACATTGTAATTCTAAAATAAAAACTTGAAACAAAGGAGGATAGGATAAGCAAAAAAAAAAAAAAATTATTCAAAAATATTTTTATTTTCATAAAAAAAAGGTTTAATTTGTCTTTTCAACGTTAGTCTTTTCAATATTTTCAGTCTTTGTTAAGACTTTTTCATTTAAATTTTTAACTTTTTCGATTGTTAAACTACCAATATCTAAACCTGTATTATATAAAGCTTTTGGAATATTATTGTCAACATCATTTAAATTTTTATCATAAGTTGAAGTGACAGTCTTGAAAGTTTCAACAGCTGTATCATAAGTTGGTTTAATAATATTTTTATTAACTAAATCTTTCTTTGGTTCTAAAAATTTAGATGCTTTATCCTTTGTTGGTACGATATAATCTTCATTAACTTTTGATTGAATATCTTTTGAAATTGATCTTGTTGTGGAAGATAATTCTTCTAAATGTGGTAAATTTTGACTTTTAATTTCATCTTCTTTTGTAATTGATTGTGTCAATTTGAATGGTTTAATGACTAATTCTTTTAATAAGATATTGAATACATTAGCGGTGTAATCAATAAAGAAGAAAACAATCCAAAAACCTAATTTATTTGAATGTTTTTCCCATTGATTTAATAAAGAATTTAAACCTTCAACGACGATTAAAGTATTAAATAAATTATCTAAATTAATTAAAAAGATAATGAATTTATTATAAATAGATGTAACAGCAGAAGGAGTATTCTTATTTGTTAAGATAGAAGTCTTTAAAAGATCAAAATAAGTGAAAGCTGTGTTTGTAACTTTATTATAAAATGGAATTTTTGAGACAGTATCATCTACAACTTTAACATATTTAAACTCTTTTAAATTCTTGACGGTAGCAGATTCAAATGTCTTAATTTCTGTAGTCTTTTCAGTGGTAGAATCGTTAGTACTTGACATGATTAAGATGAGATATTTGATCGTTAAAATTTTTTGATCGATGATATTTTTACAGGGGTAAAAAAAAAAACTGCTTCTTTTATACTTTACAAAAAGACAAAATACGGTCATTGCAGATAAAGAATTCGCGGAGTTGTGCGGCGTTTTCTGGGAAGTTCGGTGTTTGCGGTGCTATTTCTGCGATGCGATCGATAATAAAACTAAGAGTAGCATAATAAATTTGTTATGTTTTATGTGAAGTTATGTTATGTTTTATACACAAGCAAGCTGGTTGCTTCTATAGGAATGCGGTGACGATCTACTGTTGTTTGCATTCTGGTGCTTCTTCTTTCTTGCCGGCAAAATCGTCCTCTTCTTCTTCTTCTTCTTCTTCTCCTTCTTCTTCTTCTCCGGTTTCGTAATCTTCTTCTTCATCATCTTCGTAATCTTCGTCGTCTTCTTCGTTGACAAATTCGAATTCTAATGCTGCTCCTGTGAACCAGTCAATGGCTCTTGGAATCAATTTGTCCTTGATTTGTTCACCAATGGAATAATCTAAAGCTAAACGTGATTCAAGATCATCCTCGTCTTCATCGTCGTTTTCATTTTCATTTTCTTCATGTTCTTCTGATTTTGGAGGATCAAAGAAATTGAAAAATGATTCAATTGGTGTCAATTTCTCAATTGTACGAATTTGTTTTGTATTTTTATTTCTTTGTTTTCTCATTTCAACAAATAATGTAACGTTACTTTGATTATCTTTCCAATTAATTTTATCACCTTCAGCATAATCATAAATGAAATCACCTGAATAACCTAATTCTTTTTGATAATAATAAATCTTGGTTAATTCTTCATTATCAAAGAATTCATTTTCATTTGAATTAAATTTAAATATTAATTTGAAACCTGGTTGACCTTCAATTAAATATTCCATTTTAATATCAGTTAAATATTTCAATACTTCAGAATCACGTTCTGTAATTGTTTCATTAACAATTGGTAAATTTTCTAGAGCAGTTAACCAAAACGATGGAATACCTTTGATGCTTTCATCTGCTTCAATTTCTTCTTCGATTTCTTCTTCGTTTGATAATTCTTTACCCTTTTCAATACCTTCAGAGTCAGGTTGTGATAACCCATTAACAATATCATGTCTTTTATTGAAATTTTCCAAATATAAATTATTATACTTATTTTCTAATTCGAACATTTCAATCTGAAAATTTTTCTCTAATTTAAATAAGTCATTTTGACAATTTTGTAAATAGAAAATTTTATCCTTAACATTTTTTGGTAAATTATGGATATAACCACTGTCGTTACCAATTAATCCATCTAATTTATCTTGAATTGATTGTAAAAGTAAAGGTTTATTTGCCATTAGAGCGTCTTTAATATTTTCTTCATTAATAGTTTGTGGTAAATTTGATAAATTTTTAGTTGGATTACCATTTTTCAAATAGCTATTATTAACAACACTTGCGGGTGTATTATGTGGTGTTGGAGCATCATCGATTTTCATAGAAGATTTACTGGCAGTCTTAATT
>JAMSGN010000337.1:0-10123 GCA_030462905.1 Jamesozyma gamospora
TGGCTTCAGCGATTTCTTTCATTTTGATTAAAACCATAGAAGAAATTTCTTGTGGAGAGAAAGTCTTAGTTTCACCTAAGTATTCAACTTCAATCATTGGGTTACCGTTAGAATCGATAACCTTGAATGGCCAAGTTTTCATATCGTTTTGAACAGATTCTTCATCGTATCTTCTACCGATTAAACGTTTAGCATCAAAAACAGTATTTTTTGGATTTAAAGCAGCTTGATTCTTAGCAGCATCACCAATTAATCTTTCTTCTGGAGTGAAAGCAACGAAAGATGGAGTAACTCTGTTACCTTGTTCGTTAGCAATAATTTCAACAGAAGATTCATAAGTAGCAACACAAGAATAAGTAGTACCTAAATCGATACCGATAGCACCTTGGAAAACACCGTCAGCCATTTTAATTATAAATTGTTTGTTGTATTTCTGAAGATATGAAATAAAAATTAAAAAAAAAAAAAAAAAAAAAGATTAAATAATCAAGTAAAAATACGAAAGAAAATTTTTTTTTCTATTATCATTGCAATGGAAATGTTTTATATAAAAGTTGAAACGATGAAAAAGCTGCACAAAATTGTCATGGCAAAAATTGTCGATGAAGTGAAAAATTTTGCGTGAAAAAAAAAAAAAGCAGAAAAAAGCAGCGGGCGGCTGTGGTGCACGGAGGTGTCGATGCCATCGAAGCCATTAAAACAATGAAAAGCCATCTATGTGGTTTGGTAATCGTGGAGGTACTTTGCGGCATGGTAGATGAAGATGTATTGTTCTTTTGTCTGGACCATTTTCATTCGTTGCGAACGTAATTGCTGCACTATTTCCTGTATGACGTCCCTCGAGATCGATCTTGGTGTTGAGTTGTTTGGGCTTGCAGCGTTTGTGCTGAATGTGAAATCATTGGTATCGTGAATCAAATGATCTAATGCTATAAATGTACCTGATCTGCCTACACCAGCAGAGCAATGCACAATGATTGGATTGTTTGGTGAGTTCACACTGTGTGATTGTTGGCATAGCTTCATTATGGGCAAAATCTCCTCAGGCTTGTTCATATCACTCCATTGATCAAAATAGAAATGATGTACCCTTTTCGGTTTACCCACGGAAGGGTCAACGGGAGTCAAAGTAAAAGTAGTTAAGTCATAGCTATCATAATATCGTTGAGTACTTTGAAACTCCACTTTTAATTCTGAATGGAAAATACTCTTGTCGGTATAACCATTAGGACATTGAACTCTTGGAATGTAAAGATCCCTCTCCTTAGAAGTTGGCCAATACTTGTAACATTTTTCTCTGCCGTACTCTATCAAAGGTGTCACCATGACAATGACAATATCATCAGATAAACATTCTGCATAACACATTTGCCAGAATTGACCTGCTGAATGTCTTGTAGGACCCTGGGTGGCAATATAATGCCCAGGTTTCTTGCTTTCTCCCTCCACATTCACATCAACGTACGATGCATTGATATAGTCGTTACCCTCGACAACATCCAATTTGACCCTATTTCTTTCGTACGTCATAATGTTAATATACCTATTTCTGTAATCATTAATCTCATCTGTACTGATTCCCAACGACCACTTCGAATTCACGTCGTGAGCGTCGCTTAAATTCTCATCCTCTTGTCGCTGAATACACCTAAACTTCCCCACCAGTTCTTTATCTGTCTGGTTCAAATACCACGGATACTTCACAGCAACTTTCATCTTCAACAATTGCCACTTTTATCAAACCTTCAAAGATAATTGTTTCATCGCTTATAAATTTTTTTTTTTCTTGTTCACGATGCGCAACTAAAAATTTATTTATCTTTGATAACCGTAAACAATTTTATTTCCATATTTTAACCGCTTTCAAATAGTTTATAAATATTGATATAAGTAAATATTTTTTCTTGTAGTTCACTGCAAATTGCCGTGTTCTTTTTTAATAATGACATCTTCAAATTTAAAACATGAATTGAAAGGAACAAACGCCTTATCTACCGGTTCATACTCACAATTATCATACTTATCACTGCACGATATCAATAATAATCAAAATAATAATAATAATAATGATTCTAGAGATAATACCAATGACAACTCTTTAAAATCAAGATTATCTACCCCACAAAGATCAACAGCTTCGTTTACACAATTAAAATTAGATGAAATGGCAAAACAAAGAAATTATCATGATCATGATGATTATAATTTAGAAGAATTGAGAGATGGATTTTTCGATGCTATCTTTGCAAAAGCACAAAATTTTATACCTTCCGATAATAATGAAATTTATAATACCAAAAATTTGAAAAAATTTTCTATTAATCATAATTTTAACCTTATCAAGAATAATTTCTTAACAAATTGGAAAATTATATTCAAATTTTTTTTGGCATATTTAATTTCATTTATAATTTGTGTCATTCATCCCGCTGGTTCTTGGATAGGACATAAATATAGATATTTCTTACCAATATCAACTATAATTCATCATCCAGTAAGAAATGTTGGTGTTCAAATTGAAATGACTTTAATGTCATCAATTGGTACAGCATTTGCATTAGGTTGGTCATCATTAGCTTGGTATGTTTCTACAGCTACAAGACCAACTGCTTCACATCAAGGCGGTATTCTTTTTGCAAGTTTAGTTATTGCTTTATCTTTTTCCACTTGGTTAAAAGCATTCTATCAAAGATTTTTATATTTTTGTCTTTCATTTGGTATAACAATTATTTTTACTCATACTGTTGATTTAGTCTTTTCCAAGAATGATTTAGATTGGTTATTAATGAGAGATTTCACTTTATCTTATATCTTTGGTATGTTACTCTCTCTTATCATATGTATCCTTGTATTCCCACGTAGTGGTAATGCATTATTAATTTCAAAATTTAATGATACAATTATTGAATTTAAAAAATTTTTAATAACATTAGTTAATAAAGATACTTGTCAAAATTTTAATGATTTTGATTCATTAAAGAAAAAAATGATTAGAAATTTAAGTATTGATTTAACTGAAGAATATAGAAATTTTTCAAATCAATTTGGTATAACAAAATTTAATGAATCAACTTTACAAGATTTAAGAAATAATTTAACTAAATTATTAGGTCCATTAAGAGTAATGCCATTAAGTAAAATTATCTTTAATGAAAATATTTTACAAGATTTTTATCAAGATATAAATAAAGGTAATTTAACTAGTAATGATAATATTTTAAATAAAAATGATTTTTTAACAACTAATGATAATGATTTAAAATCAGGTTCAATATCACCAATAAATATAGATCAAAATTTTAATAATGATAAATCAAATTTTTATATGGAAATTCTTCAAAAGACTTTTTCAAAACATTCATTCCTTTTAATCTTAGAAATGATTTATACTTTAGAAAAAATTTCACAATCATTAAGAATATTTGAAACAAATAAAATTTCAAATGATGAAATTGAAAAATTTCAAAAAATTTTAAATGAATCAAGTAAAAAATTAAAGAAAAAAATGTTTAAGATTGATATTACTTATAAAAATTTTACAAAGACAAAATATTTCTCTGAAGATTTATTAACAAATAATGATTCTGTTGATTTATTCTTATTCATAAGATATTTAAGAAATTCAGCAAAATGTTTATTAAAAGTTATTGAATCCACTGAAAGACTTGGTTCAGATATTCATTGGAGATTATCATTACCAAATTATTCATTTAAAAGAGCTTTACATAGATTACCAAGACAATGTTCATTAGATGATGGTGCAGGTAAATTTTTACATTATTATGAAACTAAAAAAGATATGGATGAAATCTTAGAAAGAGCTTATAATACTTATACATCAAGACATGCTTATAATAAAGATGATAAATTTAATTCAATTCGTGCATTAGATCATAATGATTTTAATTTTCATACAACTAAAAATTCATTTAGATTTAAATTTTGGAAATTATCAACACTTTTAGTTGGTAGAGAAATGAAATGGACAATGAAAAGTTTATTTGTTATTATTTTTCTATGTTTACCATCATGGTTACCAGAATCATATAAATGGTATCAAAGATATCAATGTTGGTGGTCACCAATGATTTATTATATCTTATCACATAATAAACCATCAGGTAAAATTTTAACATTAGTTAATAGATTAATTTATGGTATTATTGGTATATTTTGGGGTTGGGCATCAAATCAATCACATCATTTTGGTAATCCATATGTTATATGTGTTTTTGCTGGCTTAATTGTTATTCCAATATCATTTAATTTATTAATTTTAAATAATACAAAATCAAGTTTTACTTGTTTAATTTGTTTTACTATAATTTCACTTGAACCATTTTCAAAAGGTTTAATTGAATTAAATACATCATCAATTTGGAAAAATTGTTGGATAACTGGTATTAGTTTAATTATTGGTATATTTTTTTCAATTTCAATTAATTGGATCTTTTGGTCATTTAAATCAAGAACAGAATTAAGATTAGCTACATCATCATTATTATCATATTTAAGTCAATCTTATCAAATTGTTGCAGAAAGATATTTATATCGTGATATGAATGATTCACCAACAGAATTAAATTTAATCTTTGCACATATTAGAGAAATTAGATTAACACAAAATATTGAATCAATGAAAGATTTATTGAACCGATGTAGAAGAGAACCAATTTATATTTCAAAATTTAATTCAATTAAATATGAAAATTTTATTAAATCATGTGAATTTTTATTAGAAAAGATAATTGAATCAAGAATTTCGGGATCATATTTTGAAATTTGGGAACGTGATAATAATGAACATATTACAAGAGCTTTATTATCATTAAGAAGAGATAGTATATCATCAGTTATATTTGTATTTTATATCTTATCGAATTGTTTTAGATCAAAGAATAAGATTCCAAGATATTTACCAAATACAATTTTACCAAGAAAGAAATTATATGATTTAATTTCAAAATTTGGTAAGACAATTTTAAATGAAAATGAAGTTAAAGAAAATTCATTGGAGAGACAATTATTTAAAAAATTTGAAAATAAGAAACAATTAAAATTAAATGATAAACAAATTGATAATAATTTTGAAAATTATGATTATGAAAAATTACATTGGACAGAAATTTATGGTATTGCATTTGCAAGGGCCTTTACAGATGTTTCAGAAGCAGTTCAGAATTTATCAGATTCATGTAAAGATATATTAGGTGAAGAATGAAGAAGACTAATTATTATATATAGGCAAGTATATAAATAGGTAAAGAAAGAAGAAGACGAATTATTATACATAGCAAATATATATTTTTTATTTTTAAATTTATTTATTTAGTTAAATCCCTGAATTTGGTGTTGTTGAATCTTGAACAGATTTTGGTGAAATTGCACTTGTTCTTCTTTTCTTTGTTGATTGATGTCTTAAATCTGAACTTAATGAAGAATTTTTTGTTGTTTGTGAATATGGAGATGATGATGATGTATTTGAATTAATTTTATTTTGTTTTAAAAAATTAGTTGTTGTTGTATTTAGATTTGTATTATTATTATTATTAATTTTATTAATTTCAACTATTTTTTTCAAAGCATCTAATGGACTATTAATCTTATTAATCTTTTGATAAATTTTTAAATTTTTTAAAGATGTCATTACAGCACAAACTTGAATAATTCTCATTAAACCTTCTTGTGAACCAAATACGGAGACATTTCTAAATACACTAAAATAAGAACGTAATTGTGTTATAGCTTCAAAATTTTTAGGTAAATTATTAAATTCATTATTATCATTAAATTTTCTCTTATTATTATTATTATTAATATTACTTAATTTTTCAAAAATTTTATAACTTTCATATTCATTACTAACTAATCTTTCTAAAGAATTCCATTCAATACCTGGAACAAAACTATGAACATAAGTTTCACACCATTCAATATTAAAATTTAAATTAAATAAACCTTTAATTCTAATAAAATGAGTAATATAACTACCATCGGAATAATAATAAGTTATTGTACATTTTAAACAATCGAAAAAAATTTTATTAGTACTTATAACTTCAGTCTTTAATTGTTGTGCAATGGCTTCAATTTTAACTATATTAAGTTTACCTAAAGTTGATAATAATAAAGGTAATAAATGAATTGAAAAATCAAATGTCTTAATATCATCACCTAAAATTTTTGTATATTTAATATTTGCATTTGGTACAAATAATTCTTTAATGAGATTTTTCCAATAAAGAATATCTTTAATATGACCCATTGACATATTAATCTTATTAATTAAGTTATGGAAAGTTAATGCTGCTACAGAAGCTAAATATTTTCTTATAGGATAAGGGAACGAGGTTACATGTAATTGATTATTATTTGTCTCAGTATTAGGTAATGGTTGATTTATAAAATCTGTGATGATATTTGAATCGAAATTTTGTTGTTGAAATGGTAATGATGACGATGAGGATGATGATACATTATTATTTGGTAATTGATTATCTTTCTTATTAGCGGAATCCTGAGACATGGAAGATATTTAGAAATGCTAACGAATGAAATTGGGGAAGATGAATGATATTACAATACCAAAGAATTTAAATTTTATGAAAGATATTTTTTCTTCTCTTTTTTTGCTTATGTATATTATGTATATGAATAATATTTTTTTTTCATCTTTATAACGTTTATTTCATTTTCATTATTAATGCGCATATATAAAAAACATTGATTAAACAAGTTTTAATTAGTTGGGAAACAATAATAATCACCGTTTACTGTTCTTAAAGTGTTTATCAATCCGTTTGCCACGTAAGGTCTACGAGGTCTCTTGAAATTGGAAGGATCGGTGTCAGCAGTGTTGTTTGATCTTGATTTGGAGGCTCTTTTCTTTAACAACTTGTTGACAGTGTCTCTTTTCTCTTCCTCAAGTCTCTTTTCCTTGAGATTCTTACGTTTACGAGCATTTTCTTCTCTTCTCAATTGTATTTCTTCCTCGGTGAGTACTTTCTTATTGGAATTGTCTCCCAAGAGATCCAATAACATCTTACTTCTCACAATCGTGGGTTTCACTTCTTCTTCCTCATCCTCTTCTTCTTCTTCCAATTCAGATGGTGTCACTGTCGTGGCAGGCTCTTCAAACTCATCTTCTTCCACCATTGCCACAGACATCTCATCCTCATCACGTTCACTGCTATCATCATCATCATCATCATCCTCTTCTTCTTCTTCTTCTTCCACAACCATCCTCCTCTTGGCAGACCTCGTCACTTCTCCATCCTGATCCTCATCCAACTCACTCCGTTTCTCTTCCTCGTAATCCTCATCCACATATTCTTCATCCTCCTCGGCAAACTTGTGCATTTCACTTTTCATTTCCTTCATTCAACAAACAAAATTCACTTTCTCGTTCCAATAAAATCTTGTTATTCTTTCTTTCTTTCTTTCTTTCGCATTCATTTTAAAAACTTTTACTAAGCCCCTACAAGATTTATATATAAAGACACAACATTATTTAAAACCATCAATTTCTATCATAACACAACTATAATAACCAAAGATATGTCTACTTATCTCCTCTTTACCAAATCAAAAGTTTTCATTCATCCTAATACAAATTCAAAGGATAATATTCCAGGTTTCTTATTAATTATTCATGATTCAAATGATTCTTTACAAGATTCAAGATTAATTTGGTTACCTGAATCATCATTAAATTCAAAACAAATTAATTGGTTACTTAAAGCTGATGAACAATTAGGTAAACCTATTTCAAACATAAAGACTAATGATATAATAGATAAAAAATTGAAAATGGATAATTCAATATTAATTGATACTAATGGAATTTATCTTTCATTTAATATTAAATTATCTTCTTTATATTCAATTGAATTTAGACAACCAAGTACAAGTGGTTGGTGGTTCGGTTCAATCATCTTTTATCAAAGACAAAATGATAATAATACTTTACCAATACTTTTCTTTCATGATAATTTATGTAATTCAACAATTTTAAAACAAAAAAATTTAAATAAAAATTTCGATCCTTTTAATTCAACAAATGATATTTATTGGGGTGGTATTGATCTCTTAGAAATAATTAAAAATTTAATAGATTTGAAAAAGACTTTATTAGAACCAAATATCTATTTAATTAATGCTACTTTAGATGATTTAAGAAATTTTTCAATAACTAATAATAATAATGACAACTATTCTTCTTCTTGGGAAGCTACAAAATGGAATATAATGTCAAATATTGCTAATGTAACAACAAAGACAACAAATTTTATGGGTAATTTAATTAAAAGACATCCAATTTATAAATTTATTGAAAAAAATCAAGATAATAAAATTATTAATAATTTTTTAAAAAATTCAAACGTTAAAGATCTTCAAAATGATTTTGATTCTGCAAAGATTTATTTAGCAAAATGGTCATTAGGTGTTAAAGAAGAAGCAAATAAATATAAAATTAATAATAAATTAAATGAATCTTATCAAATTAATTTAATTAATGATTTAAATTTTAATTTTAATAAAGATATTATATTAACTGATGATGAAATTAATAAATCAATTCAAAGAAATTTCAATTTATCTGAATTAAAATGGAATTCTTTATTTGATAATCAAGGTAGATTTTTATTAACAATTAATGAAATTAAAGATTTTATATTTCATGGTAATATTGAATCAAATTCTCTTAGATCAAAAATTTGGTTATTTATATTAAACGTTTATCCATGGGATTCATCAACTGATGAAAGAATTCAAATTGATAAGACATTAGAAATAAGTTATTTAGAATATAAAAAAATTTGGCAAAATAAAGAAATGACAAATGATAATGATAATGATCTTGATCTCGATCTTGATCTCGATGAAATTGAATATTGGAAAGATCAAGTATTTAGAATTGAAAAAGATGTAAAAAGAAATGATAGAAATATTGATATCTTTAAATATAATACATTTGATGGTTTAAAACCAACTGATAATGAAAATAATATTAATGATAATCAAATTAATAATAATAATGATGATGATGAAGATAATCATTGGAAAATTAAAAATCCTCATTTAATTAAAATGAAAAATATTTTATTAACTTATAATTGTTATAATCCAAATTTAGGTTACGTTCAAGGTATGACAGATCTTTTATCACCAATTTATTATATCTTTAAAGATGAAATTAAAACATTTTGGTGTTTTGTTAATTTTATGGAAATAATGGAAAGAAATTTCTTAAGAGATCAATCTGGTATTAAAGATCAAATGTTAACAATAACTGAATTAGTTCAATTAATGTTACCTGAATTAAATGAACATTTAGAAAAATGTGATTCATCAAATTTATTCTTTTGTTTTAGAATGATTTTAGTTTGGTTTAAAAGAGAATTTGAATTTAATGATATTTTAAATATTTGGGAAATTTTTTTAACAAATTTTTATTCATCACAATTTCAAATCTTTTTCATGTTAGCAATTTTACAAAAAAATAGTCAACAAATAATTAAAAATTTTAATCAATTCGATCAAATTTTAAAATATTTTAATGATCTTAATAATAAAATGGATTGGAAAGATTTAATTATAAGAAGTGAATTATTATTTATTAAATTTCAAAAATTAATGACATTAATGGAACGTGAATCTGAATTAAATCATAATAAAATTGATAATCAAGAATTAGAAAATCAAAATTTATTACCTTGTCAAAGTGAACATTTACAATTATTACTATCAAAGGAAAGAATTATTCAACATGAACAAATAAGAACAAAAGATTCAATTAAATAATTTTAATCATTTTCTTTTTTTAATTATAATATTCAATGATTTTTTTTTTCAATTTGATTTTTTTTCAATTTTTTTAAAACAACAACAAAAAAAAAACAAACCCAGAAAAAAAAAATAACAAACCAATTTGTATTTGTTTGAAACAATTAAAAATACCAAAAAAAAAAAAATTTTTTTTTTACACAATAATTATTTCATATATTCATATATAATCAAACTTTATAATAGTTTTATTTAGTTGTTTTTCTTCGATAAATTTTTAAAAAAGATAACAATACAAGAGTTTCCAAAAAAAAAAAAAAAAAAAAAAAAAAAAAAA
>JAMSGN010000338.1:0-10068 GCA_030462905.1 Jamesozyma gamospora
TGCATTACAAGATGAGTATCTGCTGTAGATTCAATTCAAAGAATAATTTTGTTAGAAAATGTTTTGAAAGAAATGGCTCTTTCAAAAATATTCAATGTTAATTTTGGTAGAAAAGACTTCCAGAGAGTAACGTGTTTAGATGGGTTGACAATAATTAATAATTTTTGGCGTATAATTTGTTACGAAATATTAGAGTAATGACTTGCTTAAGGATGTGCTTATCTTGCTACACCTAGAATTGTAAGTTTTGTCAGCTATATGATAAGGTTAAACTCCAAAAAAATTAGGGACTCAACTTTGAAAAGATCCTGGTTGGTTATATAAGAGATATTATTTAATTTTTCAAAATAATATAAAGAAAATTGGTAAATAATGTAGGTTATTTAACAATTTTCAAATATTTTTATGCCGCATTTATCTTATTAAAATAACAACATAAAAAAAAATATTTAATATGTGTTGTTATATATAATTTTTTTTATATATTATATATAATAAGATATAGAAAGTATTATTTCACAAACTTACTAAAATATGACAACTATAAATTTAAATACCTATGCAAGGTAAATCATTGAGATTGACTACATTAAAATCATATTGAAAAATACTAATGAGAAGAGGTTCACAGTGTAATGCACTGAGTACATTATGAAAGATGAAATAGTAACATAAGTAAAATACAAATACTCATTATTCTTAACATATAACCCTTCATCCAAGTACAATGTAGTGTATTTGTTTTCACTGTACCACATTTTATACCTGAATTGGCAAATATTAACATACATTTAAATCAACAACAGAATCGAGTAAAAGTGTAAATCATTTTTTTACCAAATCAATCCAGATTGCGATACAGATTTAGCAATAAATGACAAGTCTAAATTGCATGTTTATACTAGATTCGATTGTGCTCTTTAGATATACGAAAAAAACAAAGCATAATATGTCAAACTATGAACTATACTGTTATTCTCTGTACAAACTTAAGAACAATCGTAAGATCAAAGGCCTTGTACCTCTTAGCAAGATCAAGTTTATAATTTACAATTAATATAAATCAGTCCCGAAAGATGGTGTATTTTAAAGTAGACAACATTGCACGTAGCTAGTCACTATTTGTATGTCTTAATGACATATATCATCACTATATTAATTGTATAATACAAATAAAATATTATGAACTCATAATAAAAAACTTATTTGTTGATTATTTTATATTGTTAGAGAAAGAAATATTTTTCCAATCACAAAAAAAATTTATTTCGCTTTTTATACAAAAAAAAACTGAATTGAAAAATTTTTCGTTTTTTGAAAAATTTATTTAGGGTTTTTCAATAGCAAAATTTATAGAGAGTTTTATAGAATATTGTGAGTGTTGTGAGTGGTTTGATGGCGATTTATCGTTGGCATTATCACTAGCTGTTTCTTATACCAAATATTTGGTTGTATGCATCTATGTCGTTATCATTCATATTAGAATTACCATTTTTGTTATCTTCAATAAACCAAAACAGTTTGTCAAAAACATAATAATCATTATAAAATATCATCATCAGTATCAATATACTTACAAGTATTATCATCGTTATGTTCCTCGTGTTGAATATATTATCTCTTTCAATACTCTCATCTTTCCCACAATAACTAAAATTTGTTTCAGTTTCAATTTGCTCTTTCAATTTGTTTATTATCTTTGTCTGATCGACTATCTGCCTTTTAAATTCTTGAATGAAAAATTTGTTATCACTATCATTATCCTTTTCCATTAAATTTTTTTCAACTGTTTCCTTATAAAATTTAAATTCTTGAACTAAACTATTAAATTTAAGTTTATAATCGTTAATTTCTTTATTTAATCTCTGAATTTCCATTTCTTTCTGTTGTAATATCAAATCATCATCCTTTTTAACATTATTTTCTACATTTATACCCTTAATCATATCAATAAAACTTTTCCCAATTAATTTTTGCAAAAAATCATTAATTGTTATCTTGTGAATCTTATAAAAAGGTTTATCCTTGATGAAAACATCAAGAAGTTCCATTGAATCTTTGTTTATGATGAAATTTGAATCAAATTTTTTCAAAATTTCAATCAATTTAATCAATTCGCTACCGTAAATGAACTCCTTCCCAGTGGAATCAACTTCATCCCAACATTCATTAAATATCCTTTCACAATTGTCAATTTCCATACTGAAAACCAGTTTATTTTATTCTTATTCACAACAAATTTCCTTTGCATTTATGATAATTTTTTGGTTTTGCTTCATTTTAAAAGTTTCGTCTTACAAGAAAAAAAAAATCTATAAAAATTTACACTAGTAAAAAAATATTTAATTTCACTTTAAGAAAACTAATACTTTTAAATATCAAAGAGAATAATAATAGTAATTATTATTGACAGAAAAGTGTTAATAAATTCGAGAAACTTAATTTTTCATTTTTCCTTTTATTGTAATCAAATTTATCTTAGTTTATATTCCACTATTCATTTGCCACAGTGAATGAACAAAATTCAAATTTTTTGAAAAAAATGTTAGATGATGATGACATTAATAATATTTTAAAACCAAATGATAACAACAACAATAACACTTTATTTCCTGATGAAATTATAACACCAACAAATAACAATAACAATTTAAGTATTCCAATATCATTACCGTTAGATCATAATACATATAATGAAAATTCAAGATCATTAATTAGAAGATCATCACCAATTGATATTTATCCAAATAATCAAAAACCTTTATTTTCAGAAAATTTAATAAATAATAGTAATAATACAAATACAAATATTATTCAAGAAATTAAACCAAAAAGATTTAATTCACATAAATCAAGACCTGCATTTGTTAATAAATTATGGAGTATGATTAATGATGAAACAAATTTAAATTTAATTAAATGGTCAGAAGATGGTAAATCATTTATTGTAACAAATAGAGAAAATTTTGTTCATAAAATTTTACCAAAATATTTTAAACATTCAAATTTTGCTTCTTTTGTAAGACAATTAAATATGTATGGTTGGCATAAAGTTCAAGATGTTAAATCTGGTTCAATTCAAAATAGTTCAGATGATAAATGGCAATTTGAAAATGAATTTTTCATTAAAGATAGAGAAGATTTATTAAATAATATTATTAGACAAAAGAGTTCAAACAATAGTAGTAGTAATAGTAATAATAATAATAACGATAATAATAATAATAATAACAATACAAATAATCAAACTTTACATTTAATGAATGAATCAAGTACGAATATCAATTTACCAAAAGATATTAATTCATTATTAAATGAATTAGAAAAGATTAAATTTAATCAATTAGCCATTTCAAAAGATTTAATGAGAGTTAATAAAGATAATGAATTACTTTGGAAGGAAAATTTAATGGCAAGAGAAAGACATAGAACGCAACAACAAGCATTGGAAAAAATTTTAAGATTTTTAGTTTCATTAGTACCACATATGGATCAAAAAATGATTATGGATGGAATATTGAATAATGATAATAATAATAATAATAATAATAATACAACTACAAATAATAATAATACAACAAACAATGATAATTTGAAAAATAATTTTAATATTAATGATAGAGATTTTTCGTTTGAAGAAATAATAAATAATAATACACATAATAATGATTTAAATTTTGATAATAATGATAATATTTTATTTCCTGAAACTATAATAAATACAAATGATAATAGTAATAATGATATCAATATTACAAACACAAACAATCATTCAATTAATAAACCAAGATTTTTATTAAAAAATAGATCAAATTCAAGTTCATCAACAAAAATTTCTACCATATCACCAAATAATTTAAATAATAATAATAATAATAAAATATCAGAAATACCATTTGATGAAGATGATTTACAATCAAATGATAATAATGAAGTTGAAGAAATTAAATTTTTAGATGATTTACAATCGAGTATTGATAAACAAGATGCAAGAATTCAACATTTAGAAGATATAGTTAAAGAAATTACACCAAAGACAAATGGAGAAGAACATACTATAAATACAAACGAGCAAGAACATGATATTTTACCAAATGAACAAGAACCAAATATCATTCCAAATGAAAATACATTTGATTTACAAGATTATTTCCCATCAACGGAACAGGATCCAGGTTTAGCAATGGGGTTCACACCATTAATTTATGATGATCATAATTTAACAACAACATCACAATTTTCAAACAATAATAATAATAATAATAACAAAAGATTCATTGAAGAAATTTCTGATACGGAAAATGAACCAAAAAATGAATTAAAAATTCCAACAAATAAAAAACAACATTTTTAAGTAAAATCAATTCAAATAAATAGAAATTCAATGAAATATTTTAATTGTAATTATAATTTTTAACTTATTATCATTTAAATATTTCAATCATAATAGTTCCAAACACCCACACCCCGCACCAATGTAACTATAACAACAATTGCACCCAAAAATTTTGTTTGATTTATTTCAATTGAAATAAATTTATTTTAATGCAAAAGACTCATCGAAAATAGTTTTAATTCATGTAAATTTAATCATGTTATTATTGAATACCATCACTTATAGACATTTATATTATACGGCACCTAATAGTACTGCGTATATTATACTGAGTACTAGACGTTAGTACAAACATTCGTTATTGAACAACTTACCATTTATATTTTACTTCATTTTATCATGAACAATTTATCACAAGATCAAGATTTAAAACGACAGAATTTTTTCGATGATTTAGAAAATTTTTTACCAAAAGATCCAAATCTTCATTCTCATTTAAAACCTTTCCCATTTACACATTCACATCCACATGATTCATTTCAAACACATTCACATTCATTTGATGAAATGATATCATCGTCATCAGATAATAATAATAACAATAATAATGATAATAATATTAATAACAATAATGATAATACTACTACAAATCCTGCTAATATTCAACTTGCTTTAACAAAAGATCAAAATAAATTAATTCATTTAGATCCTGTACCAAATTTTATTGATAAGACAGAAATTAAACCTTGGTTACAAAAAATTTTTTATCCTCAAGGTATTGAAATTGTTATTGAAAGATCAGATTCAACAAAAGTTGTATTTAAATGTAAAGCATCAAAACGTGGTAAAAATGCAAAAGAACATAAATTAATAAATAAAGATTTATTAATTCAAAATAATAGTCATAATAATAATAATAAAAAACGTTCAGTTTCAAGATTTAATATTTGTCCATTTCGTATAAGAGCTACATTTTCATTAAAGAGAAGAAAATGGAATATTGTTGTTATTAATAATAGTCATTCACATGAATTAGAATTTAATCCTTTGTCTGATGAATATAAAAAATTTAAGAAAAAATTAAAACAAGATAATGATATTGAAGCTATTAAATATTTTGATGAATTAGAATATAAGAAAAAGGCAAATTTACCTATAATAAATTCAATAACATCTTGTGATTGTGGCTTAACATCAGAGATACAAAGTTTTGATATTGTATTACCAACCACAACAAATAAAAACATTTCAAAGAAATCAAAGACAAAGAAAAAATTTGAAAATAATAATCTTTTAAAATTGACAACAGAGAAAAATTTTCTTTTACAAAAAAATGATAATCAACAAATTAATTTTGAACATCAATTTTTAAATAATATTCATGATCAAATAAGTTTACAAGATTTTATTGATGATCCTATAAAAAATAATGATAATATAATTGCTTCAACAAATAATGATTTAATTGATTTAAATGAAATTGATTTTACCAATATTTTTTCCAAATCATTTAATAATAATCATAATCATAATCATAATAATTTATTAGATGAATTAACAACGACTTCATCATCATCAATATCAATCTTTAATCCTAATACTTCACAAACTTTTCTACCCGATGAAACGGTTGGTAATTATGAAAATAGTGATAATAATGATAATAATGATACAAATACGCATAATTTATTAAATTATCAATCATCATTAAATGACACAAATATTGAAGAAATAAGTAATGATAAGACTTTTCATGAAATTAATGAAGTAAATAATAATAAAACGTTCAATGAAATAATTAATTTTAATGAAAATAATTTAATAATAAACGATTATTTGAAAAATATTGATTTAAATAAACTTTTAAGAAAAGAACAAGATTAAAAAATATTGTAAATAAAGTACATTAATATTTCATTTTATTCATATATATATATATATATATATAACTATTCAAATTGTGTTCTTTTATTCTTTTGATCAGATGTATAAATATGTGAACAATTTAAACAAACAAAGAAAAGGACCATTGATGTATCTTTTCTTCTTTGTTGTGATTGAAAGAAAACGTTTTCATGACCATGACATTTTGGACATTCTCTATCAGATCTGGGAAGTGTTGGATCGGATCCAATGTCTTGAACCACCCCAGCAGTTTCACCAATATTTGTTATTAATTCATGTCTGTAAACCAAAGGACTTCCTGCTTCTTCCACGTACGAACACGTTCTACATTCAAACAGTAATCTTCTACTGTCTGTGTCTTCTCTTGGATACAACATATTATTACAATCTCTACAAAATCTAAACGTCGTCATAATGAATTATTCTTCTTGTTACTATTATTTTTCTAATATTTTCACTATTTTCACTATTTTCACTTTCATTTTCAATTATTATTATTTTTCATTATTTTTTTTTTCTTGCTTCGTTGAAAAATTTAAATTTTGAAAATTGAAAATTAAAAATCTCCTTTATACAAAGAATAAACAAATTAAAAATTTATACAAAATCTATCAAAAACCACAAAATTTATCATGTTTTCCATTGCAAAACGTTCTTTAACTCGTCAAATCTTAACAAAAAATTGTCTTCGTTACAATTCAACAACGGTGGTTAATCCAAAGATTAACGAAATTGTTAATTCAATTTCAAAATTAACCATCTTGGAAACTTCACAATTAATTAATGAATTAAAGGATAAATTAAATATTCCTGATATTCAACCAATGTCAATTCAATCAAATATGCCATCATTAAATTCAAATGAAACTAATGAAGAAGTCGAAAAACCAAAGGAAGAAGAAAAGACAACATTTCAAATTAAATTAGAAAGTTTTGATACCAAGAGTAAAGCCAAGATTATTAAAGAAATTAAATCTATGTTAGGTCTTTCTTTAGTAGATGCAAAGAAATTCGTTGAAAGTGCTCCAAAGATTATTAAAGAAAATGTTTCAAAAGTTGATGCTGATTCTATAAAAGATAGTTTAGAAAAATTAGGTGCAAAGATTACTTTAGATTAATAGATAAAGTTTTTGTAAATAGATTGATTATATTAAAAAAAAAAAATTTGTACTTGTTTATAGTGATATTTAAATAATAATAATAAAAAAAAAAAGTTGTTTGTTATGCAATTATAAATAATTATTCTCTTTTTTTTATATAAAATATTTGTAAATTTTTTTTTTTTTAAAAATTTGTTATTTTAAATGAATATACAATAGTGATGATAGTATTATAACCATATATGTTCACCTGATGAATTTGGTGCATTACCATTATTATTATTATTACCGTTATTATTTATTGGTGGATAATAAGTTGTCTTTTTCTGTTGTAAAATTTGTCTTGATCCTTGATTTTGTCCCTGTGATAATGGGAAACTTGTTTGTTCTTTTTGTTGTTGTTGTAATAATGGTTCAACGTTATTTGTTTGTTGTTGTGATGATTCTTTTTGTTTTAAATTTTCCATACCTTTATCAATTGCATTCATTAATTCAGTTGATAAATTTAATGTTGTTTGATTATTGATAAGAGTTTGTTTTTTAATTTCTTCTGGATTTGGATTATGAATATCATTATTATTATAATAATGGAAATGTGTTGAAAATTTTTTCATTGCTAATAATTTAATCTTGTTAAATTGATCATCTTTATCCTCTTGTCCATTTAAATTATTATTATTTTGAGTTAATAAATTACGTTGTTTTTCTACCATTGCTTTTGTATAACGTAACATTGTCCAATCGAATAGATGATCATTATGATATTCTAATTTAATGCTTAAATCTTTAAATAATCTTGCTAAAAATAAATAATCAGGTTTTTCATCAAAGACTAAATTTCTAACATAATTCATATATTGTGTAAATTCAATTGGTAAACCTTGACATAATAATTCAATACTAATACAAAGTTTTTTCTCCAAGATTCTATCATATTTTTGTTTCTTTGTTGTGGCTTTTAAACCTTGCCATGGTAAAGAACCTTTACAAAAATAAATTAACATATAACCTAAGGATTCTAAATCGTCTCTTCTACTTTGTTCAATACCTAAATGAGTATTTAATGATGCATATCTTGCTGTACCAGTTAATGATTTATTTTCTCTATAAGGTATATGACGATGAGTATTAAAGTCTCTGTATTTCTTGGAAAGACCAAAATCAATGACATGAACTGTTGAACCACGTCTACCAGTTCCCATTAAGAAATTATCAGGTTTAATATCTCTATGAATAAAAGATCTACCATGAATATATTGAACTCTGCAAATCATTTGTAAAGCTAACATGATGACAGTCTTGAAAGAGAATTTTCTATGACAATAATTGAAAAGATCTTCTAATGATGGTCCTAAGAGATCAATAACCATGGCATTATATTCACCTTCACGACCAAACCATCTAATAAAAGGTATACCAACACCACCACTTAAATATTTATAAACTCTTGACTCATAGTCTAATTGTGGATGTCTGGATCTTATAGATTCTAATTTAATAGCGACTTCTTCACCACTAATTAAATTTGTACCATGATAAATATCACCAAATGAACCTGATCCAATTTTTCTACCTATACGAAATTTTCTACCAACTCTAAGATCCATAATAAAATGTTAATGATTATGATACTTTTGCTTAAGTAAATTTCATTTACTTGGTTTTCTTTAGAAACACAAACAAATAAATAAATGAATAAATAAATTCAATTTTTTATAATTTAATAAAACAAAATAAAAATTTATTGTTTTTTTTTTTTCAAATTTTGAAACGCGGAAAACAAAAAGAAAAAAAAATTTTGTGGTGAATCGCGAAAAACGAAAAAAGTCACGTTTTCGAAGGGAAAAGTTGGGTTTGGTGAGGTTTTGAGGTGGAATTGTGTGGTAATTTGGTGATAATGATTGTAAAATGAGCAGGGTATTACGGTGGTGAGTTTTCCAGGATGTTTTGTTATGGATCATGAGTAGCGCTGTGCTTAAACAAGCATGGATGGTATAAACTAATGTAAAATCGTAACTAATAAATGACTGCACTTGTCAAAAACATGAGTGTGTCGAGGTAGCTTGTTTAGCACATGTTCAAGTAAAAGATAGGCCTCGCAAAGTACCAAGACCTAACTTTGTCAATTAGGCTTAAATGTATATGCATGATATTCCATTTACCGCATCATATTTTGTAATGTAGAAAGTCGCATAAAAGATTTAGAAATATGGACAAATGTTGCCATGAATTCAAAGTTCCGAATAGTTTCCTAAGTACACATATATAGGATAGTTGAATAATTCCAGAGTGTGCATGAGATCATATGACATAAAAGTGAGATAATTATTAAGGAAACTAGAAAACAGGATTAAGATAATAGAAAAGAAAGTGATAAGTTTACAGAGAATACTACAGAAAATGCTCAATTTAAAATGGAAGATAGAAATATACAATTGTAATGCTAAAAATTTTTGTAATAAAATATGACCATGTGAAATATGATCAAATGTTTCTATTGAATTGAATTGCAATTGAGTTTAATGATTCATCCATTAATTCTTGGAAAAAGTTGGTTCTAGTTCAAGTTGAGAAATTACTAACTTTCCGGAAATATTGTTTGAAAAGATTAATTAATCGCATTAAAGTTATAAACCAATAAGTGAATAATAATTGGAAAGAAATAATGGTGTGTCTTTAATGGTAAAGGATGAAGACAATCAGAAAAATGATAATTAGAAAACAGTA